>CM075858.1:11105938-11353326 GCA_037975125.1 Latrodectus hesperus
CAATTGGGGGTTGCGGACGTGTCCACTTTATTATGTGATGTCCAAAGTCTTTCCGCTAGTGTGGCGTGGATATGGGAGAGGAGGATGCCAGCTCATCTGTGACCTCGTCAATTTGCCGTGGTTCAAAATTACGAGGCACTTGGTGATAGGCAAGTATTTCAAACCCGTTAACTTTAACCTTAACCAGGTAAGATGCCATCACCTTCGCCTCTTGTAGCACTGAATAGGAAAAATCGTAAGGGCAGCCAGGCATTAGAAAGTCTTTAGAAAGTATCACATTGCTTACAATTTATCGCTATTTTATTGAATTTTTTCAACTGAACTCTATAATTAAATTTTATTCAACAAAATACATGTTTTATTTTTACAACCATTCTTCTTCTTCTTCATTGACCTGACAGCCCAGGGTGGGCCTTTGCTTTCCTCAGAAGTGCATACCAGGACCCCAGACTTTTGTATAAGGTCATCCAGTTTGTCACTTTTAGTGTTTTTAGGTCGTTTTCAAGGCAGTCACGCCATCGGAGTTTCGGTCGTCCTCTTCTTCTGATGCCAATGGGGCGAACCAAGAAAATTTTTTCGTCATCCGATTGTCGTTCATCCGGCTCAAATGTCCTGCCCATTTTAATCTCTGTATTGAGATAAATTTAACAATATCTGGTTCTTTATATAGTTTATAGAGCTTAGAATTAGTTCTTCTTCGCCATGTATTCTCACATTTAATTCCATCAAAGATGCTTCTGTAAAGATTTTCTTTTCGAAAATGGAGATGGTTTCTTTGTCCTTCTCAGTCAATGTCCATGTTTCAGATGAGTAAGTGAGAATAGGCCGAATCAAGCATTTGTATATCAAAATTTTTGTTTTTCGATTGACGAAAGTAGATTTTAGGTACTTTTTTAAGCCGAAAAAGCATTTTACAACCATTACCTACAAAATAATTTTTACCACAACTATTTGCATTATATTTCCTCATTATACTTTCTTTATCTAACCAATATACTTTAGCAAGTAATTCTAGAACAATTATATATTAACAATAATTAACCACTTACTTTATGTGATTATCTTCTTTAATAAACATAAAAATAACTTTGCGGACAAATTAATCACATTAGTTTTTTCATAGATAAGCAGGAAGTAGATAGTTATTTTAATGTTATAAAAAGATTTCTTCAGAAATATTAGTCATAGCTTATGTTTTTTTTTCCATCACCAATTATTAATTAAAGGAGTATTCTTTCACCCTATTGTGATTTAAAAATAGCTATAATTTTATTTTCAGAATAAATTATAATCTTAAACCAAAAAACATTCTAATCCTAGAAACAGCTTGTTAGCTGTTTGAAATATTTATTATTTCAAATCTACACATAAACTCTTAAAAAAATAACCAAACAAAAGTAATCCTATTACTTTTGTCCGTTGATTAATGGGAATTATTGATCAGATAATATGTCTTTAATTTTTATCAAAATATTTTACACTTTGTAATTTAATCTTTTTAAAAAAATCACATTACCTGTGATTTTTATTGTTACACTATATAAATTTTGAGAATCAGAGTATAAAGAACTATTTATTTAAATTTTTTAAAGCAAAATTTTTATCCATATCGCAAAATATGAAATAAATTTTGTAGTCAACTATTGATTTCCTATTTTCAAATCAAAAATATTTATTAAATAGTATTCTCCTTGAGAGATTTATTAATCATTTTCATTTTGTATAGGCACATTGGTCAATGTGTGTACTTGGGAGTTTCCCAGTTTCTCGCCTTGAGACATTATATTACGATTTGCTGTCTAAGTTAAGAAAATGTATTCCACTGAAAGCACTTTGCTTTTTGGAGTTGAAAATCTTTGGTTTTTAATTAGCCTTTGTAGAATAAAGGGAGTGGGACTTGCTGCTATCATTTCCAGCAGCTGTGATTTTGGAGAACTTTGGATTTTGTCAGACAGCCGCAGTGCACTGCAACATCTCAGTGAATGGTCCTCTATAAAGGATGAAACGAGTCTATTTATTCTCCTGAAATTGAAAATGATCTCCTGAGAACATGTTGTACATTTCCAATGGATTCCATCCCATGTTAATATTAGTGGCAATGTGTGAGACTGCAGATGGATTGGCCAAAGAGGGCAGTGAGGAAGATACGCCCACTGGTTCATCACTTACATATCAGGAATTTTACTCTAATGAAAAATCTAGACTTAATTCAATCTGGCAAATTCAACCAACGGTATTCTGGAACATCTTCTGGAAATCTTCTGGATACAAAATGTGACCGAATATCTCAGACTGCTTTGGCCAGATTCTCAAGTGGACACCTAAAATGTTTATCGCTTGAACGCGGTACAAAAACGTATCCCACTTCTAAAAAATGCTGTGAACATCCAGCCTCACCGAAACATATTTTGGATTCCGTCGGACTTTCCCGGGAAGATTTATCCTCAAATCCCTTGCTCAAATCCTATTGTCTTTCTAACTGTCAACAACTTAATGTAGTTGATCTGACAAATGTCAGATCTTTAAAGAGGATAAGCCAACAACAACAACAACAGAATAAAGGGAAATAATCGATTTTTGTTTTCTCGATGCATTTTTGCCGGACTGTGGGCCTGAAAATTTATCGAGGTTCTTACCTTCCAATACATAATTACGGTCCAAGATCTGTGAAGAATCTTCTTTGTAAGGTAATAAAGTGGTTTAAGTTTTAATACATACTTTTCAACAGACTTCAGTTGTTAGATTTTACGTTATACAATGCCATTGTATTAGAACCATGCAAAATACCGTAATTTTTTGCTACAACGCATTCGTAAAATCATATTTTTTTATATTGTAAAGAATGCCGACTAGTGGTTGAGTGGTTAGCGCTCCTGACTCCTGAGCTGTGGATCTCGGGTTCGTATACCGGATCGGGCATGAATGTTAGTTTCTTCCTCTGTTCTCTTTGTGTTTCTTTGTCCTTTTCTTCTCTGATGATGTATGAATGTGGCCCACCCTGTAAACGGGTTTGTGGTGGTATGGCGCGGGCAACCGCTACTCGCCTCCGTGACTTGGTTCACAGGTGCCCGCTGGGTAACGACACATGAGTAGCAGTTTCTGGCCTTGTTGTGGCATAGGGTTTGTCACCCAAGTGTGACCGCCATTGGAAAAAAAAGTCATATTAACCTGTTTATTTTTTTAGATGTAAAATTAAAGTCTGAAAGAGAGTTGTCTAGCTATCATTTCTGTATAGCTTTATTCGATCAATACAATATAATGATTCTTCAAAAGTTGCTAGTAAATTTTTATTAAAAGACTATTTCTGTAAAAATCTATTGATTTTATACTATAGATAATATTAATCCATCAAATTAGTATATATCATAATAATCATTATTTTTCTATTTCTGATCGCTAAGCCAGCCCAACAGAAAGTGTATTTGATATCATGTGTTAAACAACTCATAAATGAAGGATAATGATAAAATAAAAATAAAATAAAACAGGAAATTATTTTCCTTTATCACGTATAAATGAATTTTCTTTATTTTTAAAATGCAAATTAAATGTTCTTTTATGTATTTATCAATAGCAAAAATTGCATTAACTATATTGTTTAATTTCAATACTGTTTTGGATCTTCTAGTTTCTCATACACAAGCCTATTTAATGTACTTCTAAACTTGAAAAAATAATTAAATTTTATATATTACCTATTATAGGTTCACAGGTGCCCGCTGGGTAAAGACAAATGAGTAGCAGTTTCTGGCCTTGTTGTGACATAGGGTTCGTCACCCAAGTGCCTGCCGTTGGAAAAAAAACTATAAAAAATTTCACTTATAATATAAAATAGTGAAAAAATTTGAAATAACGTAAACGATTTTAAACTCTTCAATGCTTTTTTCCAATATTTTTAAACTAAAATATAGTAATAAGTCAAAAATTTTCCTTAGATAGTAATAGCCCAAGTTAAAATTCGAACAAGAATTTACGTTTAGGAGCTGAAAATTATTTAACTTTCATTTTTTTCTCATTACATATGATGTCTAGACTTAGAAATTGTGTTATCATTTATCATGAATTCGGAACAATTTTGCACATTTAACCACTGAAGTCATCACAGTAATTATAAAATGCTAGTGTCATCTCCCCTTGTCTGATAAGATAATTGATAAAAAAATTACTCTCATTTATATTAATTTTTTAGTTCAGATTTATATCTTTTTTTTCTTTTGTCTATAAAGCTGCTTTGCTTTTGATATTACGTAATGGAAAGGTGTATTAACACTACAGTTTTGTAGTAAAGTTTTTACACAATTTTCTAGTTATAAAGAAATTAAAACTTTTGTATCGCATTCTGTAGGAAGCTTGTATGTGGATAAAATTTTTGATTTTTAAATACTTTTATTTTAATATTGATTATTAAATACATTAACTTATAATTCATCTGACATGATGCCTGCATTATTGTAACGTGACATATATATTTTATTTGGTTGCTAGGGATCAATTAATAACTCAGATTGTGTTGTCATGCATTTTATTTTGGCTGATTTTTATGAAAAAAGACAGCATTTAATACCTGAAAACAGTACAAAGTTTACAACGCTATGAAAAGTATTTGAATATGCTTTTGTAGTCTTCTAGAACAGATGTTGGAAGACTTTTCTGGTTCATGAGCTAGCCTCTGAAGTAGACCTTGCTGAAAAAGACAAGGGAACTCAGAGGCAATCTAGTTAAGGAGCAGCAATGAATCCTTCACTTGAGGTAGAAATGATCTCCAAACCATCTTCTTCTGGTGAAAGTTAGGAAGCTATCCCTAGCATGATTGACTTTCTGACCAGATGGGACTGTTTCAGCAAGACCCTATCTGCTGGAAATGTCATACGCAAGAGGAAACGGCCGAGCATATCATTTACGAATGCGAGGCTCTTGCCCTCCCTAGATTAACTTCTTTAGGCATCATCCATACTAGAGAGTTACACCTAGACTCCATTAAAGGGTTATCAGACTTTATTAATAAAGTGGGTGATTCGAGCAACTGGAACTAGGAAACATTGGGTTTGGAGTTAATGGTACAAAATGCTGATAAAAGCAGAGGTGCCCAATGACATACAAACCCAACTCTAAGAAGAAGAAGATGAGCTAATTTTGGTTTTTTTATGCGTCTCCGATCACCTTCAGTGACGATCAGGAGTTAAATATTTTTATGTTTGTGAATCCTTAAAATTAGCTTCGGCAAACACCTCAAAATGTCTAGACGATTCACTGGTCGATCGCGGTCCCCTTAATGGTCACCCTTTCTCTAGGATAATCTATTACTACGTTTTGTAACGTGATTATTTTTAGGTATAAAATGAAGTAGAGAGAAGGCAGTGGTAGAGAGACAAACAGACATGTTTAATGACAACAGACAATCACAACACAAGTAATTACAGTAAAATGATAAAATTAAAGAACATTTCCAGTGATACATAAGATTTAACACACACACACACATCTACTCTCAAGCAAGGCAGACCAGAAATTGCATCGTTTGATCCCCAGAGGGCGCACATTTACTCTAGTCAGGATGATCTATTATGTAAAAAGGGTAACGCTAGATGTTTGTAGGCCGTCCCACCGGAAGGTATTCGGCAGCGATAATGACTGATCGCGGACCGCAATCCACCAGGAGAGCTCATGGCCGATCGGTAGCCGGTACTCCATCTTCCGATCCAATGTCAACAACAAAATCTCCTCCGACCAAAATGTTCATAACACCATGGTACGATTTGGGCCTTGCACACAGACTGGCCAACCAGCCTGCGGTCCACCCAGACCCGTTACCGACAGAAGATTGGGCGACTTGCCTTTATTATAAGTTAACATAAATTACAAACAAACATGTTTTACAAACTTGTAGTGTAACTTGCTTTAAATTGAATGAATAATGATTTATACATCTGATGGTAATGAATCTATAAATACTATGTGCATGGTATCTATGATTGCTATCTTTGCTTTCGAATTATTTAATAGTTGTATAATTTTCATAATTTTATAACTTTTGGGAAAATATTTTATTCTGATATCTCTTCAAAATGCTTGCAGTCATAAATAATGTGTTTGATGTCTTGATTACTATTGTCATATTGACATTTATCTGATTTGTTGAAAAACCTATTTTGGTATGTCCCAAAAGCACCATGTCCAATTTTGATTTGATTTAGGAAGAAGTTTGCTGATAGTCTTTTTTCCGTGACTTTCGGATATATGTCATATAATCTTCTTGTTTTATCTGAGTTGTCCCATCTATTTTGCCATGTATGTAAAGTATATTGCTTTGCTATTGTTTTTAATTGTTGTCTTGAATATGGGGTTATATAAGATATTCTTTTTTCTTTGTGTGGCTTGTTTTGCATTTCAATCTGCTAATTCGTTAAGAGTTCAATACCTTTGTGTGCTCTGACCCAATGAAAAGTGAAGTTCTTATTATTGTAGTATGTTGGCTTCAATATTTTATCTATTGTTTTATTTCCTTGTTTGTTATATTTTAAAGTATCCAGCAACGATTTAGAGTCAGAATGTATATGAAAGATATTAATTTTATTTTTAATTGTATATTCAATAGCTGTTAAAATTTAGGTAGCTTCTGCTTCATAAACTGTAGCTTGGTCATTTAGTCTAATTCTGATGATGTGTTTTCATATCAAATTATGGTAGCAGCTCCAACTCCATTATCTATTTTAGAACCATCTGTAAATGCATAGTAATCTTGCATGTTAATTGAATTTGTCCGGATGATTTCTTGCTTTTCCCAAGGAGTGTTACATTGTTCCTGTCTTGTCCAAGTATTTTCTCTGGTTAGTTCTATATTTCCTATTTTATTATATGGAGTTGACTCAGCCAGCCGGTGCTGCGAAGGAAGCGCCCTCTGACTCAGAGCTTGTGTGTGATTGTCTTCTGATTCCGAACGCGAGGCAAGGAAAAATATTTTCCAGCACTAGAAAACTCTTATTTGTGCCGGCATCATAAGCATTTTCTATTTGAAGTGATACTTGCGCAGCGCTTGTTGCTTCTCCTACTGTTCTGGCGCTCCTGACCACGAGGAGATCCAAGCGGCACCATCCGCAAAGGACTTCCCCATCGGTACGAGTGAGTCTGACGAGATATTACGTCCCTACTGTTCTTGCGCTCCTGACCACGAGGAGAACCAAGCGCAACCGGCATCATCCGCAAAGGACTTCCTCATCGGTACGAGTGAGTCTGACGAGATATTACGTCCCTACTGTTCTGGCGCTCCTGACCACGAGGAGAACCAAGCGCAACCGGCATCATCCGCAAAGGACTTCCTCATCGGTACGAGTGAGTCTGACGAGATATTACGTCCCTACTATTCTGGCGCTCCTGACCACAAGGAGATCCAAGCGGCCCATCCGCAAAGGACTTCCCCATCGGTACGAGTGAGTCTGACGAGATATTACGTCCCTACTGTTCTGGCGCTCCTGACCACGAGGAGAACCAAGCGCAACCGGCATCATCCGCAAAGGACTTCCCCATCGGTACGAGTGAGTCTGACGAGATATTACGTCCCTACTGTTCTGGCGCTCCTGACCACGAGGAGATCCAAGTGGCACCATCCGCAATGGACTTCCCCATCGGTACGAGTGATTCTGACAAGATATTACGTCCCTACTGTTCTGGCGCTCCTGACCATGAGGAGATCCAAGTGGCACCATCCGCAATGGACTTCCCCATCGGTACGAGTGAGTCTGACGAGATATTACGTCCCTACTGTTCTGGCGCTCCTGACCACGAGGAGATCCAAGCGGCACCATCCGCAAAGGACTTCCCCATCGGTACGAGTGAGTCTGACGAGATATTAAGTCCCTACTGTTCTGGCGCTCCTGACCACGAGGAGATCCAAGCCGGCACCATCCGCAAAGGACTTCCCCATCGGTACGAGTGAGTCTGACAAGATATTACGTCCCTACTGTTCTGGCGCTCCTGACCATGAGGATATCCAAGCGGCACCATCCGCAAAGGACTTCCCCATCGGTACGAGTGAGTCTGACAAGATATTACGTCCCTACTGTTCTGGCGCTCCTGACCATGAGGAGATCCAAGTGGCACCATCCGCAATGGACTTCCCCATCGGTACGAGTGATTCTGACAAGATATTACGTCCCTACTGTTCTGGCGCTCCTGACCATGAGGATATCCAAGCGGCACCATCCGCAAAGGACTTCCCCGTCGGTACGAGTGATTCTGACGAGATATTACGTCAGACTGTCTTCCGGAACTTCATCCCTTAAACCGCGTGTCTACCTTCTCCCTAACTGCCACAAAAGTGGAATCCGTGGAAAAAATAAAGAAAACTGGACAACTTTTTCTCGGCTAGCGGAGAAGTCCCCGTCGGACGCTTTGCTAAGAACTCTTTTTTATTAATTTTCTCTTTTTTTCTCCCCTGTCAATATCAACTTGACCAAAAAGAGAAAAAAAACAGAAAAATAAATATACGTGTTTCGGGCATTTTATTTCTAATTTTGCGCGCTAAAATTGCAGTCCGCTTTGACAGGTGAGCAAAAAATGTAAGCTCTCAATGCGATTTCAATGATGATGGATGCAAAACATTTTAGAAACAGGCTTTTGCCTATATGCAAATGTAAAAAGGGTAAAAGCAGAGACAAGTGATACTTTAATATCCTAACAATTTATATTACGCGCTTTGTTCATCTGAAATATAAAATCCAGTCTGTGTACTCGTAAAATATTTATAGAGCTACAACAAACTTGTCCTTTTAAGTGTTTTTGAATGAATAATTTTGAACATATTAACAATATTTTATTTATTTTTACAAACAATTTCCTTGTTGTTGTTGTGGTTACTAATGACACTTGGACAAGCCCAGCTCGCTATGCCTCGGCTATGCGAATTTGAGTCAATTGGGAGCGTCTTTCGTTTAATCAGAGCACCATGAAGCTGAAACTACGACTTTGCTCTACACACATGCCATAGGGACCTGTCTATAGGGTAGGCAACCACTTACACCTCATTCATACAAGGAAAGGACAAAGACAGGATAGAGAGAGAGAGAGAAAGCTCACCATCCAGAGGAGATCCATGCCCGAACCGGGATTCAAACCCAGGACCTCCTTGCCCGTAGTCAGGCACGCTGACCACTAGACAAGTTGGGTGGCTCAATTTCCTTTGTTATGAAATTATCAAATATAATTTTATTTCAATATATTTTGTAAAACTCTCCATTACATATCTGAGTCGACTACACTATAAAACCGTATGTCCAATATAAAAAACGTAAAAAAATTCTGACTTTTATCATGTAATGTTCTATTTTGATTTATTATGAATGTGCCAAAATGTGTGAAAATTTTAGCAATGTGACAGATCTTAGTAGAGAATATAATACTATCTTCACAAGATATTAATCTAAATGAATACAATTTATTTTCATGCTTTTGATAGTTATTAACGTGAATACGCAATACTTTCTTTTCGCGACGTAATTCAAATTCATTCTTTTCTTCGGTGAAATTTTCTATTCCTTATCTTTCTCAGATTACTCTTTGTTAAAAAAAGAAAACAGATTACTGCGATTTTCTTTCGGAGAATTTCCTGCCAATGCAATGCCCAAAGCACGAGGTTTCAGAAACTTAACATGCTTTGGTAACAATAAAAAAATTGTTTTTCTTTTAAGTATTCTTTTCCTCTCGTATGCTGAATTTAAGATGTATTATTATCCTAGTCCAAGAAAAGTATTTAAATTTGGCTTTTTAAGAAAAGGTGGTGATTTGGTATCAGTTTCAAACTTTATTTATTCAAATTTTTAATCTTTCAAATTGTGTTCCTCATATATTCTCATATTTTGAATATTTTTATGTAAAGCAAGAATGGGTCAGAAAAATACATTATTTATCCTGAAATCAAAAGAAATCAAAAGCTGAATACTAATACAACATTATAATACTAAGTAAGTTGTTGGTATTACAATATGTTATATTTATCTTGGTAATGCATTTTTACGGAAAAAATTGCGTTAAGTATCCATCTCTTATCATTGATGATACCACAGTTTAGTTTCTAAGTTTAAAAGTTTGGTTTAGTTTCTTTCAGTTTCACTAAAGTTTTAGTTTCTTTCATTTCTATTTATAATATGCTCATCTTTTATTTTTTAGATATTTATTGCAGATAATCTTGTTACATAAGTCTCACCCACGCTAATTCATGACTCTTATCTCTAACTGAATTATTTTCTGATTAGGGCAGAGTTGGATATGTTATTTGAATAAAAACATTTTTGTTCTGTGAAAATTGTGATTGAATATCTTCCCAATTTTCACATGAAATCTAATTTATTTATTTTTAGTTTTGCTTATAAAAGTTAGTATGTTTCCAATGTTCTTGTTGTAGCACAAGACGGCCATTTTTTAAAGCAAATTGCTTTTTTATAAAAATAATATAATATATTATGTTGTTGTTGTTGCTTATCCCCTACTGGCGTGACAGTATCATCACACCAGCTCCATGAATCCAAAAACAGTCAGTCTCTCACGCACCACCTCCAGTCTCAACTCCATGTCCCCTCTCTCACACCTAAAGCACTGAAAAATATGAGATGGGGAGGCCTAAACCACTCGACATTTGGGACAGAGAGGGTAGACCTTGGTACCAGAGACGTGTCTCTGAGCAAGCAGGTGGCCACTTCGCAGTCTTGTCATCGCCGTTTGGCTGCATCTCTTGTGTTTACCCACTAGTGCGGAACCAGGATGTTTGCATGTGTACCATTCGTGGGTAGGAATGGTATCCCTAAAAGTAGCATTGATAGCCATCCTAACTCTAGAGGTCTGCTCTGAGGACGACAAGCAGTCTCCAATGATGATATTCTGTAGGCTTCCATCCTTGGCTAACTGATCCGCAACTTCGTTCCCATACACATTAATATGAGATGGCACCCACTGGAAGACTATGGTACTGGAAAAGTGGGGTGTGAGAGAAGCTTCTGTTGGTACAGAGTACCTGAAGCAACCAAGGCAGAACCCAAGGGTAGAAGTCTGACTTTGCTCCGTTGCCCCAGGCCCAGTAAGATATTGTACTAGTTTAATTCTAGTATATTATATATTAATCAAACGTGTATCTGTTATATTATTTTTGTGTCAAGAATTGAAATAGTAATGTAAAATATACTTTTAAGGATGTGATCGCGAACGAAAATAACGGCATCATACAAATGGAGCAAAAATATCGATAGCTACCCTTTTAAAGTATGATACTTGTGTTTAGAATGCAGTATATGTTTTAATATCTGCAGCCACAAAAATGTATTTCGTTTCTGAAATAAATTTTATAGGGCCTATCTTTCATTATTTTGATTCATAGAAAGTATTCTCAAGTTTGATGCAGCATACTCTCGCAAAGACATATTTCTGTTGACTAAGTATCGATGAACCGACCAACTTGTCTAGTGGTCAGCGTGCCTGACTGCGGATAAGTAGGTCCTGGGTTTGAATCCCGGTTTTGGCATGGATGTACTTTCTCTCTCTATCCTGTCTTTGTCCTTTGCTTGTATGAATGATGTGTGAATGGTTGCCTACCCTATAAACGGGTACCTATGGCATGTGTGTAGAGCAAAGTCCTACTTTCACTTTCATGGTGCTCTGATTAAAACGAAAGACGCTCCCAATTGACTTAAATCACATAGCCAAGGCATAGCGAGCTTGGCTTGACCAAGTGCCATTTGTAAAAACAACAACAAGTGTCGATGAACATAGCCAATCCTCTTGTAACTTTAAATTAAGGTCAAGAAACGAAAATGACATTTGACTTAGTACCCTCCTCCCTATGTTATGCTATAACACTGAAGGCCCATTCAAGTACAATGATCCTTTCATTGCTTCCAATAGTACTAAGTAAATTTTTAGGAACTGTAATATTTACTTAGTACTGTCGGTGAGTCAGTTAAGTCAAATATAAAATTTTATTTCTGAATGGATGCAAATGTAACTGATTGTATTTTACTCATTCCTACTTGAAGAAAATAATTTCTTATTTAGGGTCACTATACCCTAGTGAGAATAAAACATCTTTCTCATATTCAAAAAGTTGTACGTTTAATGCCTAACCCAACCAAATAGTTAGCCCCATGTGGTGACCGGGGGGTAAGAATCGTCCCAACGCGTACCTATGGGTGTCGTAAAAAGCGACTAAAATGGACCCAGTCCCTGGGGGTATAACCAGGTTGGGCGTAGGGTTATAAACCCTACCCCGGAAAAACTCAACTGTTCAGAAATCCAAGGAATTATCCGGCCTCCTCATTTTGGTAAACGACTTGGAAAGGGCTTGATGACTTTGCTTTTTGGAACCCATGGAATGTGAGTTCACTGTACTACAGTAAAGTACTTCAATCTCTCATAGAAGAATTTGACAAAAAAAATTTTTTTGGCTCCCCCCATTGGCACCAGAAGAAGAGGACGACCGAAACTCCGATGGCGTGACTGCCTTGAAAACGACCTAAAAACACTAAAAGTGACAAACTGGATGACCTTATCCAAAAATAGGGGGTCCTGGTATGCACTCCTGAGGAAGGCAAATGCCCACCCTGGGCTGTCAGGCCAATGAAGAAGAAGAATCAAATAGCTATGACAATATTGTTGATAGGGAATATGTATTTTAAACTTGCATAGGGGTTATGCTGTTATTTTCTTTAACTATAAAAATTTCTAAGTTTTGACCTAACATAGTGGACAGCTTGACAGGTAAAGATTTTAATATCTACCTCATAAACTGCTTACTGAGAGGACTTTTCATAAACAGTAGACCTTATTCACTTACCATAAGGAAAGGGACCCAGAAAACTCTTAAATAGACGCTCTAATTTTCTTCAAATATAAAAATTTCTAAGTTTTGACCTAACACAGTAAACAGCTGGACAGGTAAGGATTTTAATATCTACCTCATAAACTGCTTTCTGAGAGGACGTTTCATAAACAGTAGACCTTATTCACTTACCATAAGGAAAGGAACCCAGAAAACTCTTAAATAGACGTGCCGGACAAACAAACGTCATTGATAGACGTGCATGCAAAAGGCAACATCCATTTTCCATTATTCAACAATGGCTGGAATTGAACTCGAGATCTCTTCCTCTGAAGTTTGCTGTCCTACGAATACGCCACGGGAGCCATAGTTTAGAAGTTTGTAAAAGCGGATGTTTGTGAGAGCCAATAGTAACGAGGTTCGTCACTTTAACAATATTTACAGACAATTTGCCATTTTTAGCGGCTTCAGTTGGCAGAATTGACAGTTGAAATTGTGATGCAAAAATGCGACACATATCTATAATATATTTGTTGTTAAATCAAGGTGTATAAAATGTATTAAATGTTTACAAAAAATGTAACCATTATTTTTTATTTTCAAAAAAATTTATTTGTTGAAATAAAATCATTTTAACATTATCTCCACGATTTGTCCCATATGTATACCAAACTGCAACCATTGAAGGGTTTACCACTAATTTGATATGTGGGACAAATATAAGATCCTGGAAGAAATATTCGAATTGAAAAATTGTGTTGATGAAAAGAAGGCGATATATTCTAACAATAATATATTATGGTATGTATTTTTAATCTATTTCGGTCAACTAACTTAAAAATAAACTAGCTTTTAAAGAACTTAAGCTGCAAGAAATTAATTATGGATAGTTTTCATAATATAGTAAAAACTATACTTTTGGACAAAGTTTAAAATGAGTTTTTAAGTGTTTGATTTTGATGTTTGAAGAAAATGGACCAGGATCAATTTATTGTGTTACTTGCTGTAACATTTGAACTACAAGAAACTCACAAAGCAATCCAAGTCGGCAACATACAGAATTATTATTCACATTATATACATTATATAAGAAAAACCCTGGAATAATGTGTTTTAGAATCAAAATTTCACCATGGCAATATTGAGATCACTGTGGCTGTCCTAAGAGTTAAAAATTTAAACCAAATTACAGCTTTTCTTTAATAATTTCAAATTACACCCTTTAATTCCATTTTCTAATTAGCAAAATATTGAAATTCTCCTATGAAGCTTAAATCTATAATTATTCTACAAAGAATATTATTTTTTTTTTTAATTTCAGGGAATATACATATTTTTCTAACAAGAAAAGAATAAAAATATCGTTTCTTAATAAAAGAATCATATTTTATTACTAAATATACTCTAATTACAACAGCATATTTTTATCATTGATATTGTACGTGTGATAAGGAAGTCATTTTGCAAGATTTATTTTACAGTTTTTTTTTTTTTTTTTTTTTTTTTTTTTGCTATTTGGAGCGAAATCACCCTAATTAAATAGATTAATTTTCGTTTAATTATTCATGCTATGTGACAGGTATGTATGATACGATCTGTTTCAAGAATAAATAACATTCATTCTTATCTAAATGAATGCGATGGCTTGATAAATGAAAAAGTGCTTCATTAATTTTTCTAAAGTAGTGAAAAAAATTCGTTAGAGGCCCAACCAGAAATTATTTCGCTGAAGTTATGCTCATCAAAAAACTCGGTTGATAGCAATGATCTTCTATTGGTGTAACCTGGGATCACCAACTAAGGTGTCGACCTCGGCATTAGACCATACCTCGAAATTACGAAGTATTTAGCTACGTTTAAGAGTTTCAATAGGTATAAGTAGTTGGCAAACGTGTTGCAATAACTTGACGAAAGATGTTAGTAAACAAAATTTGTTATGCTTGACTGACATCCACTGAAAACAATGTACGGAAATTGAAAATGTTACTTAAGTCCTTACATTAAATTAGAAGAGACTGTAATTACTTGATAATGTAAATTTGTATTAAAGATGAAACATTTAGTTTTCCCGAAGGTCATTATCAGGTAAGAGATTCTTTCTTGATAATTAGTAACATTATAATAGAGCAATAACATAAGAAAAATAGATATTAATAAAAACCCCATAATTGCCTTCGATTTATATTAATTTATTAGTTTAATAAAAGAAAAGTTATATGTGTACTTCATATTAATTTTATTGATATTTCTTCCTCTTATTCATTTAGATTCTGAGAAGTAAAATTGTCATTTTACATAAAGTCATGTAAATTTTGATATAAATGTATAAATTTCAAAAAGGCGTGGGAAACAGAATTAAAAAGCTATCTTCAGATATCTTTACTTATCATTGTTGATTTAATATCAGCTGATATTGACTGAATAAAAACGAAAAATATGATATTTATCTTGGCTTTTATCGAAAGTAAGATTGCAAATAGATATCAAAATATTTGCAATGCGTTCAATATTGTTTACCAAAATACCTACCAATACCTTGTTTCTGGATTGCGTTGCAAAATGTATTTTACTATTTTTCTGCTATTTGGAGCAAAATCACTCTAATTAAATAAATTAATTTTCACTAATTATTCATGCATGTGATAGGTATGTATGAAACGATAATATTACTTGATTCTTGATTTAGGTTATTAACTTAACACATATTAATTTAATTTTTTGTTAACTAACATTTAATTAAATTGATTGAAATGCTCATCCAAATAAAGTAAATTCTTATAATTTTATATATAGTTGGTAATTGTAAAGAGTTAATAAGTGTATCAGTTATGTAACTGTAGTATTAATTTATAATTATAGTTGAGAATTGTGCACAATAGGATGAAATCAATTCTACTTTATATTCTATGAATTAAACTTATACAGCTGTGCATGTAATTAATTGGCATTGGTGTACGTTTCTAAAACTATGCATTAAATATTGTTAAAAAAACTAATAATTGTTTTTACAAAGAAATTAGTATATAACTTAGATATTTATTCTTAGTTATGTTTATATAATATTTTTTTATCTCATTACCTTTCACGAAACTCAAAGTTTGGAAATCCGTCTTTACACTAGCAGTGGACAAATTGATTAAAAAAATAATACCCGTAGTAAAATTATGCCTACATTTCTTATAAAATATGTATATTTAAATTGTATTTCTAAACGTAGTAATCAAAAGAAATTTTTAAGTTTCCGATCACACTACAGTATTAGTAATCTTAGTTTTTCATGTAATGTTCTTAAAATAAATTTGAAATTTATAATTTTTGTTATTAATGCTATTAATATCGAAATCTTTTTTTACCATAACAATAAAAAGAAAATTGATAGCTTACATAAAAATAAATAATAAAATGTAAGCAATTATTGTACTTTTATTTAATTAAAATATTAACAACTTTTAAATTTAAATCATCATATACTAACAATTCATAATTCTGTTTTATATTTGATAAAATATTCCTTTTTTTCTCCATCTAGTTTATAGTTTGTGCATAAATATTTTTCATATACCGTAATGCCTTTTCGTAATGGACTGGGTCGAAATTCTTATCAGAATATTTAAAAATATTTCCAGAGGGAAAATAATTTCGCTAAAAAAAGAATGTTGTACAATTTTTTCTTCAAGTTTCATGTTTCCCATATTTTAAGCTTTCAATACCAAGATGCGAAAATTCTTGATGTAAACTGTATTCGCTGTGGATGCGTTTTGGGGTTGCAATGTTAAAAAAAAGCAGAGGAGAGAATATTTTATTTGAAAACAGCAGAGCAATATTGCTTAAAGATTTTATTTTCCTTTTAGATTTTAAAACCAATATTCAATGTTTTGCATATCACTCTATTTTAGTTCGCTTGCCTGTCGCTCTACTGTTATTTTCGCTTATGTCCAAAATAATTTGGCAAATATTTACAATTCAAAATTAATTGGAACTTTTGAAAACATTCTAGCCGACCAACTTGTCTAGTGGTCAGCGTCCCTGACTGCGGATAAGGAGGTCCTGGGTTCGAATCCCGGTTCGTGCATGGATGTATTTTCTCTCTCTATCTATCCTGTCTTTCCTTTCCTTGTATGAATGATGTGTGAATGGTTGCCTACCCTATAAACGGGTCCCTATGGCATGTGTGTAGAGCAAAGTCTTACTTTCACCTTCATGGTGCTCTGATTAAAACGAAAGACGCTCCCAATTGACTTAAATTCACATAGCCGAGGCATAGCAAACTTGGCTTGTCCAAGTGTCATTAGTAACAACAACAACAAAAACATTCCATCCTCAATTAGGGCATTGTACTCACAAACTGTTGAATTGAAAACCAGTGCTATGAGACGTATTCAGATACCGGCTCGGCTGCAATAGTCTAGAGCTGCGTGATAGGCATTCTGCAAACTTATTTAACGTTAACAGAAATAAAGAATTATGTTATTTCAATGGAATACTTCATAAACACAACATTTCACATATTTTCAAAACCATAAAATTTTGGTTATCTTTAATAACGATTTAATTATGGTTACGTTCTATATTTGCTACATACTATGTAGTCCAAGTGCATTTTTAAAGACCATCACATGTGAGCGAGAATCTGAATTGTTATTATATGTCCTTTCGATTCGAAAGTTTGCAAGATCGAGTCCCACCTGGTTCGTAGACGTCTGTAGTAGCTTGAAGTAAACTTAAAACTGGAGAGTCCGATTGAATCAGCGCCGATGCCGAAAAGTAACCATAAAGCGAAACTTAAACCAAACCAATAAAGTTAATCATGCTTATAAATCTTATGCATGTTAACTTGCCGGATCATTTTTATTTCTGCTCATACAGTGTTGAATGATATAAAGTAAACAAGAAAGTTCTTGCCGTTTTCGCTTTGCCATGGAATGAAACCATAGAAAGTTTACAAATTAGAGTATGACATGGTTGAGACACCTGTCAGTAGAGAAAAAGAATATGTCAGTTGTTATATAAGCAGGTCCACCACGATCATTAGTCAATCGTAACTCGCACAGAAGCGAACAGAAATGGACGTGTTGAAGGGACTCGTTTGAGTTTTGGGATCTTCTTCTTAGAGTTGGATTTGTATGTCATTGGGCACCTCTTCTGATAAAAGCACCTCTGCTTTTATCAGTATTTTGTACTATTAACTCCAAACCCAATGTTTCCTAGTTACAGTTGCTCGGGTCACCCACTTTATTAATAAAGTTCAATAACCCTTTAATGAAGTCTAGGTGTAACTTTCTAGTATGGATGATGCCTAAAGAAGTTAATCGAGGAAGGGCAAGAGCCTCGCATTCGTAAATGATATGCTTGTCCGTTTCCTCTTACGTATGACATTTCCAGCAGATAGGGTCATGCTGAAACAGTCCCATCTGGTCAGAAAGTCAGTCATGCTAGGGATAGCTTCCTGACTTTCACCAGAAGAAGATGGTTTGGAGGTCATTTCTACCTCAAGCGAAGGATTCATTGCTGCCCCTTTACAAGATTGCCTCTGAGTTCCCTTGTTTTTTCAGCAAGGTCTACTTCAGAGGCTTCACCTGCAAATGCAGAAAGCTTTGTTACTTCTTGTGTCTTTTCAGCCACAAGATAACAATTAATAAGCTCAGGTAATATAACAGTCCACCCATCATTCCTTGAGTTACTGGGCAAAGCAAAAAAGCTCTAGAAGTTCGCCAGGCAACTAAAGGCTCCGTTAAGACACCATTACTACGGTGTCAAATAGCCCTAGGCAAGGTTTACGGGAGCTGGTTCGTGGCCTCTGATTCTATATTCAAATCTATCCTGTCATTCCTACAGGACGTTCGGTGATCCACCACCATTGTCATTGGGCACCTCTGTCATTGGGCTCCTCTTCTGATAAAAGCACCTCTGCTTTTATCCGCATTTTGTACTATTAACTCCAAACCCAATGTTTCCTAGTTCCAGTTGCTCGGGTCACCCACTTTATTAATAAAGTCCGATAACCCTTTAATGGAGTCTAGGTGTAACTCTCTAGTATGGATGATGCCTAAAGAAGTTACTCTAGAAAGGGCAAGAGCCTCGCATTCGTAATTGATATGCTTGGCCGTTTACTCTTGCGTATGACGTTTCCTGCAGATAGGGTTTTGCTGAAACAGTCCCATTTTATGGAGGTGTTTTCTGAAATAGTAGTGTCCAATCGTAAAGCCTACGATTAAACGTATCTTCTGCCTAGAGCATCAAGGGTTTTGGGATAGTATTCTGAATGAACAGCAAGGACAACTGTTTCATAAATTCAGATCAGAATATTTATCCCTCTGTTACAAAACTGATGTCTTGAGGACTAATCATCAAGTAGTTCACGATGAGCTGCTAACAATGGGCCAAACGGTCACTGCGGTCCTGTACTCGTAGAAATAGGAATGTGCTCAACAGGGATGGAATCAGAAGAGCCTGCACTGGTTAATCGCAAAGGTGTACTATTCTTGGCCGATTGAACGAGGCCGCTTGTCGCACGTGTGGCCTGGTACAGCGACTTGGTTGGGAGACTTTGTACCATCCTCCTTACTCACCTGCCCTTGGTTCATCAAATTACCATCTTCTCCATTCCCTGGACAATCCTTCACCAATGAAACAGATTTGCACCAAGTATTTACTGACTTCTTTCCGTCCAAAACCCCCGAGTTTTACCGCAAGGGGATTGCACAACTGTATATTAATTAACTGCTAATGCTAGATATATATTAATTAATTGCTAATGCTAGATATATATTAATTAATTGCTAATGCTATATATTAATATTTTTAACCATGAAATGGTTGTTTTTCCGTTCCAGTTGAGATCATGGCTACATCACGAATGTCTGAGAATATTGTCGAAGATCATTTTGTTAATAAAACAGTTTCTTATATAAAGAGCAAAACATCGGCTTGAGAGAAGTCGTTTATATTATATCAAGACATTAATATGTTAACAGAAGAACAAAAGAAAAATTTAAATGAAAATGGCAAAACATCCATTTTATGGTTAGTTTAAATTTCAAGAACGATTTAAATTTTTAAAAATTTCATTAATTTATATAATTTTAAAGTAATAATTACAATGTTTGTAAATAATCATTTAAATATTTTGTATTTGATGATTCAAATGATTCAAAATATCTTTACTCACAGGTGAATAAAATTTTCTGGCCATGAAGCGAACTGGTCCGGATAGTCTCAATAGTTGGATCATAGCTGCAGGATGTTGCTTCATCAACATGATGATGTTCGGAATGGCCAGATTGTCTGGTGTCCTGTTTGTGGCTTCTGTCCCCAGATTTCATGTGTCGAGAGAAGCGGCTTCTTTCCCATACACCTTCTCTCAGTGCATTAGGAACACTTCTGGTAAGTTCAATCGCCCATCTCATTTGTTATTAAGATACACACAAATAATTAATGCAAGATCAGTGCTGGTTTGTGTGCAATGAAGTGGCACTGGACATTGCGTGTAACATCAGTGTTAATTCTACTATAATACTTTTGCCAATGTCATTAGTTAAATATTCAATTTATACGTGCTCCTTAGCTTGCAAGGTTTCAAAATTGAGGAAGTGTATCCTCTGGTGGTGCCATCTGTTGGAGGAGTTTACGGTAAAGTCGTTCTTTCACCTTCGTGGTGCAAGATTGGCGCAGCTTGTCCTTTTTTAGAATTTGCGCCAGAAAATCCAACCAACCTTCGTGGTGCTCTAGTTAAGCAAAAGACGTGCTCTGCTGACTTAAATGCACATTGCCAACGGCAGAGCGAGATAAGCTTGTCCTAGTATCATAAGTAACAACAGCAAAACATATACAATTTTTTTCCTTTTTATCGCATAATCATTTAAAATTGTTACTACAAATATTATAATTATTACCAACATTTATTAATAAATTTAGTTGAATTATTTACATGGAAATCCTCTTTCTTTTCTTATAGGAAATTGACATGCTTAGCAAAAGTCATGAAGTTTTAATATACTGTATTTTTCTTATTATATTTTTCTTTTATATGATATTATATGTATTTGCTTTATTAAAAGAATTATATTGCAATGTAAAATAAATGAATTTTCTTTCATTATCTGATGTTCTTTTCAGGCCCATTAGTTGGTTTCCTCGGTCAGAAATTTGGTGTGCGAGCAGTTACTTCCTTTGGGTGCTTGCTTGCCGCTGTAGGAATAGGTACATGTTTCTTAGCTGAAAATATTGCCACAATTACAGCATTGTGGGGATTTCTGTTTGGTAAGCAGTCAAGTGACATCGACTAATAAGATTTACTCATTTAAGTATATTTTTACTTAAAATGTTTCTTAAATGAGTAAATCTTATTAATTACTTCATTCAAATGTGTTCTTAAAAATATTTTAATGCTTATGTAAATTATATTAACATGACCAAAATAATTACTCATATGAATGCTACTTCAATTGTAGTTTTATCAAGCATTCTGAAAATAGGCAATTGTATAAAGAACGTTTTATCTTCTCAGTATTTTATAGATGTTTTACCATTGATATCTCTCAATATAAATACAATCATAAATAACCTTATCATACCAGTTTAGTTTGCAAAAATTATCATAAAAGCCCTATGAGATATCATAATGCAGAAAATGAACAACTTGCAGGTATTTACGGTGTATACTTAAACCACGCAGGCACGCAAACTAAGCCTTTTTTGGAGATGCTTCCAACCTTGTCCCGAAAGGCAATAATCATGCCTTTTGGGACTTCAGATAAATCGCTGCGTTTCTGCATCACGCCAACCATTGCAATGGCTGACAAAGCCTTCACACAAGCTTTATATACACTGGACTGCCCTGTGCTGCCATCTGTGATTGGTTATTTAACATTGACGTCGAAAGTACGCGTTGATCACATTAATGTGACTGAACTGTGTATGACTATACATGCCAATTACTTCTTTTTCTTCTTAGAGTTGGGTTTGTATGTCATTGGGCACCTCTGCTTTTATCAGCATTTTGTACTTTTCACTCCAAACCCAATGATTCCTAATTCCAGTTGCTCGGGTCACCCACTTTATTAATAAAGTCCGATATAACCCTTTAATGGAGTCTAGGTGTAACTCTCTAATATGGATGATGCCTGAAGAAGTTAATCTAGGGAGGGCAAGGGCCTCGCATTCGTAAATGATATGCTTGGCCGTTTCCTCTTGCGCATGACATTTCCTGCAGATTGGGTCTTGCTGAAACAGTCCCATTTTATGGAGGTGTTTTCTGAAATAGTAGTGCCCAGTTATGAAGCCTACGATTAAACGTATCTTCTGCCTAGAGCATCTTAGAATTTCAGAGGCAATCCTCGCTGATGATCCACAGATCATACTTTTAGCGTGGGTTTGACCAGGGTTGTGTTGAGCCAAGATTCATACATCTTCTGTTTTTCCCATCTAAGAACATTGGTTTTTTCCGTTTTCAAATTGATCCCACAAAAATGTTCCAAAACATCACTTGGTAAAGGGATTTTTCCCCCGTCAAGTTATATTTACTTTGTCATCCGTTTAATTGTAATCGAAACTACTTCAACAAAATTCCTCTTGTATACATTATTTTTAAATAGAATAATCTTGCTCATTTAATCCTTTTCTTTTCCTGATAGGAGTTTGGATCCTCTTAGAAAATTATCTTTATTCGACCACTAAATTCAAAACACCAGTATTTAATAAAGTTTTGTATATAATTTATTTGGAATTCAAAATTTAAGGGCTAAAAGAATAATAATCACTCATAATTTAAAAATTTATGTCATACATTTTACAAAACTGATCATATGATTTTAAAAAATATTAAAAAGACATCTGATAATAAAGTAATTTAAATTAAAGAATCAAAAAATTCACTTATTTGTTTTTATCTTATATATCATTTTATGTAAATATTACAGTCAATAAATTAACTACAAACTTACTAATTTGGTGCCATACCCAACATTCTGAGAAGTATATGCTATGTGAAATCTTGTTTCTAAAACAAAAATTTTATACTGTTTTTTTTTTTAATATAATTTTTTAAAGACAAGAATATTAAATGTATTTTGAATATTATAGAACATTAATGTGCTTGTTTTATTAAAATTCAGTTGGGAAAGGGTTATTTTTTAGGAGTCACTATTGTCCTATTTCTACGAAAAATTTGCGATAAATTTTTTTGTGAATTTTACTTTACTTTATGCTCTCATATGTGCAAACATTCAGTGCCGAACTAATATTTCTTAAATGGTGTGACTACTTTTGACTAGCTATTTTTTCTAAACACCATATTTAAAATTCTCAAATTTTTACTAGTTTCAATATTCAGAAAATCGGAATTTCAGTTTACAGTATTTCAATATTTTTATTTTTTCAGTTTGTTTTACTAATAGTTATACAAATCAATTGTATAAAGATAAAAATATTTTTCATAAATCTAAGCATTAAAATGTGATTAGTAGAAACTGAGCTAAACTACTACACAGATATAATTTTGCCATTTCTAATTAAAAACTAATGGAAATATAAAATTAATTTTTTTTGTGTAAAAAAAAAACTTTACAGTTAGAAAATCATCTTTAAAAAAGCTTAGAATTTCTTACAAAAATTTCTAAAACCTAAATATATTTGAACTTTTTCAACTCCAAAAAAATTACTGTGTCAAACATAATAGATGCTATGTCTCTATCAATTATATGACTTTATTCCTTATTTCACAGGTCTTGGATTCGGTTTGGGAAATATTCTCTTGCCTATTTCAATCAACCAATATTTCGACAAAAAAAGAGCTTCTGCATCTGGAATTGCATTTTCTGGAGCTTGTCTCGGATCATTTGCTCTGCCACCTATTGTTGAATTTTTAATAAATACCTATGGCCTTTCAGGATCTTTTCTGATTCTATCGGGATTTGTATTAAATTGTCTTCCTGTGGCTTTGCTCTTACGAAAGCCAAATTTTGTGATAAAATCTAAAAAACAAAAGGCCATTGAAGGTGACGAAAGGCAAAGTATTACTCAAGGCAAAAGTGTTAGGCTGTACACTGTTGATGATCCATCACTGACTAACCATAACTCACAAAACAAAAGTTCCTTTCAATTCAAATGTACAACAAATGACTATTACAAGGCACCTACATTAAAAAAAAGTACTAGTGATCCAAGCAAAAATGTTGATTATGAAGAGCAAATTGAAAGAATTTCCTCACAAACACTTTTACATAATTACTCTAAAGACAATAATCAATATGATTATGAAGCTGTTGGAAAAAATAACTTTAAAACAGGATTCGTTCAAGGAACTTCAGAATGTGCCATCTCCAGTGTTAAATCTAATAAAATATGTCATGGACCTGAAAAATCCTTTATCTATAGTATCCCGCGCAATTTCCAAAGCAGTGAATCTTACTCATACAATAGGACTTCATCCATGGAATCCAATTTACCATTAAGCAAAGCAGATATTGATAAGCAATATTCCAAAAGCTACGATGAACTGTATTCAAATCCAGGGTACCAACCAGATTTGGATGAACATTTGAGGGAATATCGTAAGAAGCAATATGGTGGATCTCAATCTTTCACACCTTCAGATTCAAGTTTTTCAGATAAAGGAGGAAATACATCTGTGTTGGCATCCTTCAGTGTCATTTCTGATCCTGTATTCATTCTCATTGCTCTCACAAATGCAGTTTATAGTGCCATGTTTGTGTGTATGATTACCGTCATCGTGGACTTTGCCAGAGACATTCACGTGGGAGAAGTAAATGAAAAGTACATCCTTATGTCTTTATCGGTTGGAGACCTGATTGGGAGATTAGGCTTAGGATGGGTTACGGATGAAGGTTACATGACTAGATCAAATTTCGCTGCACTCTGTTTCTTTTGCCAGGGAGTGACAACCACAGTCGTTGCATGGTCCACAGGATTTCCCATGTTAATGGCAATGGCGGCCTTTTATGGCTTATCAGAAGCAGGACTAATTTTGATATTCCCCCTTTTAATTGCGGAATTCATTGCTGAAGAAAAGCAAACAGTTGCTATTCCATCAAGCTACTTTTTGTCAGGACCACTATGTTTAGCAGTAGCACCTTTAATTGGTAAGTAAATAATTATTTAATGTAAACTAGACACAAAAGTTACTAAAATAGGTATTATATAAATTAAATTATTTTTTCAAGTTTAGAAGCACATTAAATAGACTTGTGTATGAGATACTAGAAGATCCAAAACATTCAGCAACATTCAAACATTCAGATCCAAAACAACAGCATTAACTATTGAAATTAAACAATAGTTAATGCAATTTTTGCTATTGATAAATACATTATATATCATTTAATTTGCATTTTGAAAATAAAGAAAATCCATTCATAAGTTATAAAGAAAAATAATTTCCTGTTTTATTTTATTTCATTATTTTTTTTCATTATCCTTCATTTATGAATTGTTTAACACATGATATCAAATACACTTTCTGTTGGGCTGGTTTAGCGATAAGAAATAGAAAAATAATGATTATTATGATATATACTAATTTAATGGATTAATATTATCTATAGTATAAAATCAATAGATATTTACAAAAATAGTCTTTTAATAAAAATTTACTAACAACTTTTGAAGAATCATATTGCATTGATCGAATAAAGCTATAAAGAAATGATAGCCTAGACAACTCTCTTTCAGACTTTAATTTTACATCTAAAAAAATAAACAGGTTAATAAGATATTTTTTCCAATGGCGGTCACACTTGGGTGACGAACCCTATGCCACAACAAGGCCAGAAACTGCTACTCATTTATCGTTACCCAGCGGGCACCTGTGAACCAAGTCACGGAGGCGAGTAGCGTTGCCCGCGCCATACCACCACAAACCCGTTTATAGGGTGGGCCACATTCATACATCATCACGGAAGAAAGGATAGAGAAACGCAGGGAGAATAGAGAAGGAAAGAAACATCTATGCCTGACCGGGATTCGAACCCGGTACTCACAGTTCAGGAGTCAGGAACGCTAACCACTCACCCATCGGTCGGCTTAATTAGATAATAAGGCAGGTTATGTATATAGATTGCTTGTTAAGATGCGTTTACCCATATTCGAACCAATATCGTGTACCACTTTTGCAAACTCATAAGATAAACATTCTATGTAAATCTCTTAATATATACTATTAGCTCAGTTTTCCATGTCGAACATTAAAATTTCGAGAATACAAGGATGCCTTGCTTACCATCATCTTTAAAAGTGGGATATTTGCTATACTGCATTACTAACAAACTTACCAAACTTTAATCTTACTATGCATGTCTCTTGTTCTTTAGAAAGAAATGTAGGTTGTGCAAATCTTTAAAATGCATTACTCATTACATGTATGTATATTTGAAGAATAATAGTTCATAATCCTGATTAACAGCATCATTAACTAAACACAGCCTCATTATGAAGTTCTATAGCTTTACAAAGCAGTGACACTAATTAAAGAAAAAATGCTTGAATCTTGTTTGAGAAATTTTTGCTCTTATTAGTGCGCATAAATCAATATTTTTAATAATTCTTTTACTGTTTGTAGTTTTTATCTTAAACTCCATTATATTCAATATTATTAAATAACTATGTATATATTTTATATTTAACTGTTTTAATATTCAAACTGCCGCCCGCCCTGTCTAGTGGTCAGAGTGCCTGACTACGGATAGGGAGGTCCTGGGTTCGAATCCTGGTTCGGGCATGGATGTACTTTCTCTCTCTATCTATCCTGTCTCTGTCCTTTCCTTGTATGAATGAGGTGTGAATGGTTGCCTACCCTATAAATGGGTCCCTATGGCATGTGTGTACTGAGGAAGTCGGACTCCACACCAAAAATATGGTTCAGTTGAAAAAATGGAGCAGCGCACCCCATATTGTCAGTCTAGCTGGCACACGATGACAACAACAACAATATTCAAACTAGATACTGATTAATTAGCAATTTTTTTCAATTCAACAATTTGTTCTTTTGTCATTCATCAAAAGTGATTTTATTGTGAATAAAAATCCTTTTTAAACGACAGGCTGATCGATGGTTGAGTGGTTGTGGGTTCCGGGTTTGAATCACGGTTTGGGCATGGATGTTTCTTTATCTCTATGTTCCTCTTTCCCTTCATCTGCAGGTGCCTACCGGGTAACGATAAATGAGTAGCAGTTTCCGGTCTTGTTGTGGTGAAGTTTTAGTCACCCAGTGCCCATCGTTATTAAAAAAAAGAAAAACTTTAAATGACAAGTCCAGGTTCAATTAGCCTTCGTATTTCAACCTTAAGTATAGAGTGGTAGAGAAAAAGGCTCCTTTTATGATAAATAATGCCTAAATTTATACAAACATAATAACTTTTTGTTAAGATCTTATTTACGGTAACGAAGCTGAGATCAAAGTGAAGAATGCAAATATGAGAACTTTCCAGAAAATTCATTTACTGCATTGTCTTCATTTAATTCCATCAATGCAGGCAGTACATATATTCTTAAATTAGCAAGAAAATATTTAGAAAATTTAAATTAAAGGAAATAAAACTAAAAAGTCTCATCATTTATTTCTCTTTTCGGTTCAGTCCTTTTTCTAAAATCATTGGATAACTATGCATCTAAGAATTAATGTTGTAAAGGAGTGGGAAAAAACCGAGTTTATTACCAGGTTTAAATTAGTGCTTAACCTGGGAATTTTGGAAACTATGGAATTTCGAAAGCACTTATTAATTCCAAAAGTTCTCAGAAATTTTGAACTATTTCAAGTGATTTGGGGACATTTTTGAAGTCTCTTTACCAAACATTTATTAAAACACAAATAAAAAAAATAAAAATTTTATAATTTCTTCCACTGATTACCGTAGCAGAAAATTTTCTAAGAAAAGAAAAATTACGTTAATGAACGATATAGAATAATTTCAAAAATTCATGTTAATAAAATAATTTTTTTTCTCTTTCTAAACATGAATTTATAACAGAAGAAACAGTGAAATTCTAACATTTATTCTGACAGTCCTAGTTTTAATTATCTTGGTATTTTTTTAAATATTAATTGCCAAGTATTTTCTTCTCAGTAAGAAATATTAATTAAATTTCTTACTAAAAGAAAGAGCATTTTTTCATTATATTTGCGTAATTTAATTCACTTTGCCCTACATATATGTAAGATAAAACAATACATTAAACGGAAAATGATTGGTTTAGTTTATTCCCTCAAAATTTTCATTATTACTTTAAATTCCCTCACTTCAAAATTCTCTGGAATTTTACGTCTGTGCTAACCACTAAATGTAAATCTCAATCATTTCTACTATACTTAAAAATTAAAAAGGTTCTTAATGTAAAGATTATTTTTGATGGTCAATATTTAGAATAAGTTGAACCACTGTCAACAATAATAAAAATTCTGCCCAATTTTTTTCCAATCGATTTATTTTTGTTGGCTGAAACATCATGCGAACGGAAATGAGAGGGGGGAAAGCCATGCCGTTCCACTGTATAACAGATTGAAGCATTTACATAATATTCGATTTGCTAAAGCAGTCTTATGAAGTCAATGTCATTGTTTATCAGTTTCTACAGCGTGTGTTCCAGAACTTCATATGCTAACTTAGAGCGACGGTAAAGAAAATAGTTAATAATCATTTTTCTAATGCCCGAGGGCCCTTAGGCCTTTGCCCTATTCAGCTCTATAATGGGCGAAGTGAAGGCATCTCATATAGTGGAGCACCCAGGGGTGATGCTATTTTCACGCTGAAAGTGGAGTGATAAAGAACAACATAAAGAGACAAAGAAACATCCATGGCAGAGCCAGGATTCGAACCCGAGACCTACTGCTTCGAAGTTTGAGACTCTAACCTCTCCGTCATTGGTCGACTCCGTTATTAATCATTGTCACATAGAAAGGATAGACAGAGACAATAAGGTCTTATAAGAAATAAAAACAAAGGAGAACACAAAAAAAGTGTTTATTACGCTAATATTTTGAAAATATAATATTTTGAATAATATTTTAAAAATATTTCACTTTATTACAAGAATTAAATGTAATAAAGAATATATATACAAAAGTAAATAAACGTGGGCTGATTTATTTCTCCTATATTTTCTCTGACACTATTTTTCATGGATAATTTATGCTTAGAAAGTATTGAGAGGGAGAAAAGCACATTGTTTTTGTTTGGTTATTTTCTGTCTGCTTCGGCGGTTTTCATTTCTTTTCTTGAGCATACGGTTTAAAAACACAAAGAAAGGATAGACAGAGACAATAAGGTCTTATAAGAAATAAAAACAGAAAGAAGAACACCAAAATTGGTAAATCGTTTATTATGGAACAAAAGAGACATAAACCGATTAGTATTTTCAAATATACCTAGGATTTCGAGAAATATAGCCGCTGTTGTGAAGTTTCTTTCTATCAGGATTTATAAGTATGTTGCACAAAATGTACATGAATCTTGAAAGTAAAATAATGAAGATGAAATAAATCAAGTGATCTAAGTTATATCATGTGACGAGATTTTCCTACCTAAGCCTATGATTCAAATAGTTACAACCCCTCAGGGGTTTACCTTCTTTAGGTAAATATGGGTGTCGCAATCCCAAGGTACCCTAGCGATCTGTCCTCTTCTTTCTCTTCTCCTTTCCATCCCTCAGGGGTTTACCTTCTTTAGGTAAATATGGGTGTCGCTATCCTAAGGTACCCTAGCGATCTTTATCCTCTTCTCCTCTACTTTTCTTTCTTTCTTTTCCTATTCTTTGTCGTCGTCGAGATCAAGACTTCTTGCTTATGTTGTATCTTGCTTTTCAATGGGTCTTACGTCCATTTTTTCCTTTGGTCTTCCACCCCATATGTTGGCCGTGTATGGCGTCCCGTAAGGAGGAAATTGGTGTCCTGGGGTCCCTTAGCGTTCCCTTTGGCCCAGGCTTCTCTGTAGACGGGTGGCTGGAGTGAGCCCGCTCTCAGTCAACCGGCTGGTGCTATGTTAGGAATGTTATACCCCTTGCATGGTGCTGTAGGGCTAGTCCTGCATTCTGGGTTGCGCGGACATGCTCGCTAGATCCTCAACCCAACATGTAGTACTATATCCTGGTGATACCCCTAAGGTAAGTGCCGAGGCTGGCTATTGCCAGAGCCGGTAACTGCCTTCCCTTGTTGGGCTCTGTGATGGGCGGGGGCCCACTGGGATGAACTTTTCTCTTTCTCATGGGTCCAAAAAATTCTGGCCACGGCGAGGGCCTTAACTCGTCACAAATTGATAGTAAATTTGACAAAACTGGAAATATTTATCCAAAGTTCATATTAATACAGAACAACGAGGGCATGCTTAAACAAATATCACCTTTCAAAATTCTCAAACAGATTAAGGCAGTTGCAGGAGAACCTAGTAATGTAAAAAAGCTAAGATCCGGAGATTTACTAATCGAGAGCTCATCTGCTCAACAATCAAAGTCTCTTTTATCTTTAAAAGTTTTTGGAGAAATTCCCATCATAGCCTCAAGTCATAAATCACTTAATCAATGTCGTGGTGTAATTTCAGAGATAGACCTTTTATCAGTATCTGAAACTGAGATCCTGGAAGAATTAAAAGACCAAAGAGTTTGCAATGTCCGTCGAATCACCATCCATCGAGGTGAAGAAATTTTCCCCACAAAAAACTTAATATTAACTTTTGACTGTCCTAATCTTCCCAATTCAATAAAAGCAGGTTACCTGAATTGTCCTGTAAGACCTTATATTCCAAATCCCATACGATGCTTTAATTGTAATAGATTTGGACACTCTAAAATGTTTTGCAGATCAAAAACTACATGTACTCGATGCTCAAGTCTGGAACACCAGGAATCTGACTGTAAATCTGAACCATTTTGTATAAACTGTAAAGAAAATCATAGTGCATCTTCTAAAACCTGCTCACACTGGCAACATGAAAAAGAAATTCAACGGATAAAAACGACGCAAAAAATCTCATATCAAGAAGCTAAGAAACAACTTCAAAATACAACAATTAATTTCAAGAAAACATATGCCCATGTACTGAAAAAAACAGTATCAACTGCTGTACAAACAGACGCTTCATCAATCGCCTTTTTTAAACCTGGAACACAAAGCAAACCTACTACAGAGAAGTCTATATTTATAAAGCCACAAAAAACAAGTGACTCTGATAACAGAAAAAAGCTCAAGATTAAAGATCAACCAAATGTAACTGCTCTTAAAACCAGCCTTCCTACAGACAGCCATAGTGATATGGATACTGATATTGATAATTTTGAGTTGATTGCGAAGAACAGATCACGCCACCGTAAAAAGAACCCTTCATAATGGTGGTTCTTCTTTCTTGGAATTGCCGTGGACTCCGCACGCATATATCTGACATTAAAGACATAATAAATTCATACTCTCCTGCTTGTCTAACACTCCAAGAAACCAACTTGAAATCTCATTCTACTTGGAAAATAAAAGGTTACACGCCTTATCGAATGGACATACCTGATGATTCTGTATCAGGAGGGGTGTGCATTCTTGCTTCGAATAACTACCCCCACACAGGATTTCCATTATGTACTTCGCTGCAAGCTGTGGCAGTTGAGATACACATTAATTTTCGAATCACTGTCTGTAACATTTACTTACCACCACGTAATGCCATTCCACAAAGCAACTTAAATAAACTATTGCAGCAACTTCCCGTCCCTTATATATTAATAGGTGATTTTAATGGTCATAGTGCTCTGTGGGGAAGCACTAATACAAATTCTCGAGGACGACAAATTGAGCAACTGATAACTGATCACTGCCTCTGTCTGCTAAATAATGATGAAAAAACTCACTTTCATGCTCCTACGAAAACATTTCATTCCATAGATTTGGCTATTTGTTCTCCTGTTTTATTTCCTCATCTGGACTTGACCACTGAAAATGATTTGTATAACAGTGACCATTTTCCTGTAATCCTTACTTTTGCCGATCCACCTTCTAATGGCTTACAACCTACAACCTTCAAGTATCACAAGGCAGACTGGAATTCTTTTGCAGAACTGGCAGTTATTACAGAAGAAATGATTACAAACACTGATATAAATGATGCTGTTATTAAAGCTACAAATACTATTATGAAAGCTGCTGAAATATCCATTCCAAAATATTCCTCTCGTCCTCGAAAACTGCGGAAACCCTGGTGGAATGAAGCCTGTGCAAAAACCTACCGTGAACAAAAAAAGTTTTGGAATATTTTTCGAAGACATCCTACTACCAATAATCTAATACTTTTTAAAAAAGCGAAGGCTGTAGCCCGCAAGATTCGCCGGCAAAGTCAAAGGGACTCTTGGATACGATATACATCAAATATTACCTCTAGCACTCCTAGCAAACTTGTTTGGAAAAAGGTGAAAGCAGCTAATGGCTTGTACCAAGAATTCTCTTTCCCGATATTGACTACTAACACTGCAGTTTATTCTTCTCCCGAGGATGTAGTTAATAAAATTGGCGAAGCATTTTCTAGTGTGTCCAAATCTGACTCTTACACACCTTTTTTCCAAGAGTATAAGAGTCGTACTGAGCAGATCAACATAAATTTTAATAATTCTGAGCAGTTACCTTACAACTATGAATTTCACATGTATGAACTACAAAAGGCTCTATCCAAGACCCATAATACCAGCCCAGGTCCCGATGGAATTACTTATCAAATGCTCCGCCATCTAAGACCAGTCTCTCTCACCAATATTCTGTTCCTCTTCAACAGAATCTGGCAGGAAAATACTTTCCCTTCTATGTGGCAAGAAGCAATAGTCATCCCCATCCTAAAACCAGGAAAAGACCCCAAAGACCCATTAAGTTATCGTCCTATAGCCTTAACAAGCTGCCTTTGTAAAACGATGGAACGCATGGTAAATAACCGTCTTGTTTTTTACTTAGAAAACAATAGGTGTATACCTCAGCAGCAAAGTGGCTTCCGTCAGGGTAGATCTACGTTAGACAATATTATTAATTTGGAAAATGACGTTAGAACTGCTTTCGTTCGTAGGAACCATCTTGTATCAGTATTCTTAGATATTGAGAAGGCCTATGATAGAACCTGGCGCTATGGTATTATTCGGACCTTACATGGTTTTAATCTCCGTGGTAACCTACCACTTTTTATTCAAAACTTCCTACAAAAAAGAAATTTTAAAGTGCGCATTGGGTCTGTTTTATCTAGATCCTTTGTCCAAACTGAGGGCGTCCCTCAGGGTAGTGTACTTAGTGTAACATTATTTATTGTTTTTATTTCCAAGATTTTATCTATATTACCTTCTTGTATTAAAAGTACACTTTACGTAGATGACTTACAGATTTCCTGTCAAGGTTCAGATATACATTCAATTGAACGACAACTACAGATGGCTGTAAATCAAATTACTGACTGGTGTGACAAAAATGGCTATACCATTTCACCAAGTAAGAGCAGTTGTATTCATTTTTGTAGGAAACGTGGCCTTCACCCTGATCCCAATATCCAACTTCAGGAGGTATCCATTCCTGTTGTTAATGAGATACGATACCTTGGGGTAATTTTTGATAACAAACTTACCTTCTTGCCCCATATATTACATTTGCGCAAAAAGTGCGAAAGATCTCTTAACATACTAAAAGTTCTTTCCAATACTTCTTGGGGTGCTGATCGAACCTCATTGTGCAGAATATACCAGTCTATCATATTGTCCCGTATCGATTATGGCAGTGTGGCTTATGGTTCAGCTTCAAAGTCTGCCCTAAAATGGTTAGACCCAATTCATCACGCTGCACTTCGTATCTGTAGTGGAGCGTTTCGTACCTCACCTGTCGACAGTCTCTATGTTAACTGCAACATACCTCCTTTAAAACTACGACGCATTAAGCTTTCCCTTAATTATTATTTCAAGAGTTTTTCTACTCTAAACCATCCACTAAGGTTTGCAAGAGTTGACTCTACGTTAAAGAGACTTTTTAACGCTCGCCCTTCTTGCACTCCTCCCTTTTATATAAGGATTCAACCTCTTATAGAGGAAGCTAATCTTCATTTAACTCCAGTCGAGATTGCTGACTACAATAGTATTCCCCCATGGGATTTTCCACAAATATGCTGTCTAAACAATTTTTCTCTGTTTAGCAAAGAACATACTGATCCCATAATTTTCAAACAAATTTATGGTATTCATCGGAATCAATTTCATGATTACTTCCCAGTCTTTACTGATGGATCAAAAACAGAAAGACACGTCGGCTGTGGCATAGTTTACGGCACTAATATCTATAGCTATTGTCTTTCGTCAGTCTGTTCTATTTACACTGCTGAAATTGTTGCCATTTTGAAAGCTCTTAACATAATCAAGTGCTCTCGCAGCCGCAAATTCTGCATTTATACTGACAGTATGAGCATTATGAAACAGCTTAATTTTTCTCAACATTTTCATCCCCTGATTAATAAAATCTTAGTTTTGTTAAATGAAATGTCTCGTAGTGGTTTCGAAATATTGTTTTGCTGGATACCTAGTCATGTCGGTATTACTGGCAATGAATTAGCAGACTTAGCTGCTAAAGAAGGTAAAGACCCTATAGACCAAGCAATCCCTTATACAGATATCAAGCATTCAATCTCTGTACATACGCATTCTATTTGGCAGAACTCTTGGAATACGCAAGTAACAAATAAACTTTTCCGTGTTAAACCTCACATTCGGAACTGGAGTAATATATCATACAGACGTGCTGACGTTATTTTATCCAGACTTCAAATCGGTCATACTCGTTTGACACATAGTTACATTTTATTTAAGGAACCTGCACCTCTGTGTTCGAGTTGCAAAATAGTTTTAACTATATATCATATCTTAATTGAATGTCCAAATTTTAACCATCTTCGTCTTACCTTTTTCCACAACACTGTTTTAAATTTACTGGACTTGATTGGGGAAATACCTCATCCAAATCTCTTTGCTTTCTTAAGGACTATCAGAATTTTGCACTGCTTATAACGCATTCTCTTTACTCCAAAAAAAAAAAAAATTTAATAAGATTCAAATTTATAATCTTTTACTGCAATAAACTTGTTTGCCAATTTTATAATGTATATTTTATTCTAATTTCAAAAGTTTTTTAACCTTTCGCTCGGCGCAGTATGTCCTTTTTGGATTTTGCGCCAGAAAAAGACAATCAATCAATCAATCAATCAAATAGTTACAAACAGATTTGTGATAATGAGATGGAACACTATGCTGTTGTTGTTGGACCAGCATGCTTCCTTATGCCTAGCTCTGACAGTTAGATAGAAGCAACAGCGTGGTGGAGTCTTCGTAATTTTGAAGCAAGGACCAAGTAGAAGACCTCCAATTCTTGGCCTGCCACCCTCAGAGGTATCATTTAATTTGTAGGAAGCATTGGAAACACATAGAGGAAGCTTTTCATTGAAGCAAGGACCAAGTAGAAGACCCCCAATGTTTGGCCTTCCACCCCCAGAGGTATCATTTAATTTGTAGGAAGCATTGGAAGCACATAGAAGAAGCTTTTCATTGAAGCAAGCACCAAGCAGAAGACACCCATTGCTTGGCCTGCCACCCTCAGAGGTGTCATTTAATTTGTAGGAAGCATTGGAAACACATAGAGGAAGCTTTTCATTGAAGCAAGCACCAAGCAGAAGACCCCCATACTTGGCCTTCCCCCCAGAGGTATAATTTAATTTGTAGGAAGCATTGGAAGCACACAGAGGAAGCTTTTCATTGAAGCAAGCACCAAGCAGAAGACACCCAATGCTTGGCCTGCCACCCTCAGAGGTATCATTTAATTTGTAGGAAGCATTGGAAGCACATAGAGGAAGCTTTTCATTGAAGCAAGCACCAAGCAGAAGACACCCAATACTTGGCCTTCCACCCCCAGAGGTATCATTTAATTTGTAGGAAGCATTGGAAGCACATATAGGAAGCTTTTCATTGAAGCAAGCACCAAGCAGAAGACCCTCAATACTTGGAATGGCACCTCCAAAAAGTTTCGTTTCATTTGCAAGACTTTACGATCATGCCCAACTATAACACTATGTTGAAACTAAATCACATTGTTTGCTGTCATCTATTATATCAGGCATTATTGCTCTTAAGACTTATCTTCAATTAGGCTCTGATGAAGTGCAAGCATTTGTAATTTGGTGATCACCCTATTAAGTTCGTTTCTCAAATCAATCAAGTATCCATAGATTCATTCCTATTGTCTTAGGCCATAGATAAAGTTGATATCTATTAACTTTAAATGAGTAAAATGGTACACAGTAATTAGTGTTGTAAAGGATGGAAAAAGCCAATTATATCCATGAATAAACCAGGTTTATTCCCGGAATTATTATACCATAGAATTATTATATTCTGGGAATTTTGAAAGACCTCGAAAGTTTGGAATATCTTCAGATGATTTAGAATTTTTTTTTAATCAAATGCTTCTTAAGCAAAAATCCACTTATTTTATAATTTCAACGATTAATTATCATAATAGAATGTTTATCAGGAAAAGAAAACAATTTTGCGTTCATGACCAATTTAAAATAACTTCAAAATTTAATGTTGAGAAAATTTTTTTCTTTCTTTCTCAACATGAATTTATGAATTTATAACAAAGGAATCATGGAAATGCCAATATTTATTCTGAAACCTTGAGAAATATATCTTAGATATTTTTTTAAATATTATTTCATTATTTTTACTATTTTAAAAAGTATTTTTCTATTTCTCAGTGCGAGAAAAATTAACTTTCGTGCTAGAAAATAGAACAGATTTAGTTTTTTCGTACTTATATCATTTACTTCACTTCTCTTCATATATGTTGGGCAAAACAATTCATTAAACTATAGATGATTGATTGAATTATACCTTGAAATTTCCCAATATTCTCTAAAATTACTTGTTTATTCCCAAGTAAATTTCTGAGGTTCAAAATTCCTGGAAATTTTACACCCTTATCCGTAATACAAATGAACATAATGGAGATCTAAAGTGAGAAAATAACGCATACTAACTCTAATAGTCTATACTTAATGTCATTTGTGAATACACAAATTTTTTTATCGCACCCTTCCAAATTAGCCAAATTGGCAACTGAATGTTCAACTCTCCACCTGATTTTGATTCCCATTTCGGGAGTGAATGCTTGTAATGGTTCGAAATAGACTTTAAATTAAGATCCCAAGTCAAAAAGTTAACCTGTGCAAAAAATAATTGTTAAGCAACAATTCAAATTCTTCCATGTTTGTGCGCGCTAAGTTTAGATTGTAACAGATAAAGTGTACTTTCTGGCGATACAAATTAAAAAGCGTTACCAAATTTACATTCCATAGCTTTTTGGTGATGTCAACTTCTTATGTAGGTGTCGCTTCTAACTTTTTCTTCTTCTGAGAGTTGGGTTTGTATGTCATTGGGCACCTCTGCTTTTATCAGCATTTTGTACTATTAACTCCAAACCCAATGTTTCCTAATTCCAGTTAATCGGGTCACCCACTTTATTAATAAAGTCCGATAACCCTTTAATGGAGTCTAGGTGTAACTCTCTAGTATGGATGATGCCTAAAGAAGTTGATCTAGGGAAGGCAAGAGCCTCGCATTCGTAAATGATATGCTCTGGCCGTTTCCTCTTGCGTATGACATTTCCTGCAGATAGGGTCTTGCTGAAACAGTCCCATTTTATGGAGGTGTTTTCTGAAATAGTAGTGCCCAGTTACGAAACCTACGATTAAACGTATCTTCTGTCTAGAGTATCTTAGAATTTCAGTGGCAATCCTCGTTGATGATCCACAGATTATACTTTTAGCGTGAGTTTCACCAGGTGTGTTGATCCAAGCTTCATACAGCTTCCGTTTTTCCCATCTAAGAATATTTCTAACTTTTTAATTTGCTCTAAATTTTAAAAGGATTCCAGGTAGCATAATTTTTTTTTTCTTTAAAGAAAGAGTATATGAAGCATAACTTCGAAAAACCATTTTTCTACTAATAAAAATTCTGTGGTTTAATGTATTTTCCTTGGCAGTTAATAAGCTCATTCTCAAAATCAAACGAATCTAATATGAAAACTACTTTGTAAAATTTACAAAGAACATTGCTTCAATTCATAGAGAGAGAACCTTGTTTTATTCAGTGTTTTTCTAGCACCTGTAGATTGTGTGACTCAATGTCCTTCGTGTGAGATAACCGTAATCTTAAGATAAACATATTCGCGCGTTAAATACGAGTGATCAAATAAAAAAAAAGTTAATACTCTCTCAGCGTTTCGTAAAACCTTCATTCCAAGAAAAAGAAATGTTAAAATATTTGCTTCAGATAATCTTTTATGGATTTATTGAATATCTAAATTCCTCAAAAAAATTCCATCATTCGTAAAACAATTTATTCCTTTCAATTAATACAATATTCTCAGCAACACCGTATATTATAGCTTATTACTAAAATTTATTATATACTGTAAATGCTTATTGCAATTGTTTTGAAAAACCGATTATTTTTTTTTAATTTCAGCAATAGGCTGTAATTTTTAAGTATATTTAAAAATTATAAAATACATGGTAATAAATTATTGCATAACATTAAATAATTATTAATGTATATATTGAAAATATATATAATATAAAATAAATAAAATTTCAAGAGGCTTTCTAGATATTTTGTGATGCATAACTTTCACACGTTACTACCTACATTTCACTATGTTATTGTCTACATTTTTCAGGGCTCCCAACTGAATAGTAGCGCTCTGACTTCGCGCGCGATTCATCAGTTCATTGGTTCGATTCTCAAATCAGCACTTTAAATTGCAGATCCCTAGACCAATTAGCCCTTGTGCAATGTGTGAAAAATAGCTGTAGAGCCTCAAAATTAAACCAAAACCCTATATCTTTGCAGAGCTGGTTGTTGAATTCCCTGACAATAAATTCTAGAGTTTATGGGTTTGTGTGTGTGTAATTCTTTTCTTTTAAAGTTTGATCTGCATACCAGTTCGAACATTTAACATTTTTTTAAAAAAAGTCACGTATGTTTATTTATAATTTAAATACTCGGATTTCCAAAGTGTTTACAAACACAAACAATAAATTTTCTTTTGGATATTAAATAAATAAAGAGTAAATTTTTCAATTTTCTAAGAAAAGAGTATACAATTTTAATCAAGAAAGTAGTCTTTTCTTCCTTGATTCTTCAGTATATATTTTCTTTAAATATTTATTTGCCGCCTTCCCTGTGTAGTGATCAGAGTGCCTGACCGCGGATAGGGAGGTCTGGGTTCGAATCCCAGTTCGGGCATGGATGTACTTTCTCTCTCTATCTATCCTGTCTTTGTCCTTTCTTTGTATGAATAGTTGCCTACCCTATAAACGGCTTCCTATGTCATGTGTGTACTGAGGAAGTCGGACTCCACACCAAAATAGGGTTCAGTTGGAAAAGTGGAGCAGCGCAGCCCATATTGTCAGCCTGGTTGGCACAAGACAAAAACAACAAATATTTAATAGATGGAGAATATTTAAAATTCAAAAACATAATGTAAACATTTATAGATTAAATTACTATGTTTATAATTATTAGTGTCTTAAAATTTGAGCATATGAAATTAATTTAAAATATTTTGTGTTTGTAGGTTTCTTCAGAGATGACATAGGATCGTATGACTTCATATTTTATGGCATGGGTGTCATATCCTTTGTCTGTGCCTTTTGCTGGCTTCTGGCGCCTTGCATTGCTCGCTGTCAGAGGACAACATAATGTCCTCAAACCTATACCGATTTCTTGAATTCTCACCTTTGGTACAGCAATAGTAACCACTCAGAAATGAAGTGGAACACACGGTCACAATCACCAAGATAATAATTATTGGCATCATATACTGCTATAATCAAGGCAAAACTTGTGAGTGGAAATGATTGTAAATGGATTAAGTCTTCCTATTTGTGTTACGATGTTCAGAAGTGTCACGTTTGGTTCAAGTTCAGAGACAAAAATCACATCTAAGTAGAATGCAAGGATAGCAGATATTGTGATCAATATATATCAGCAATAGAATCTACTTGGTTAATGATTGGACATGAGATCAAATCAAGATAGATACCAGAGTTTTCTAAGCTGTGATATTGATATGTACCTTCTATAATATTTTACAATCAACTTATCATTTGTTCTTGATTAAAATATGAACATTTTGTAACAAATATGCCTTTTAATACATGCATTAAACTTACAAATACTTAATTTATTTGGAAATGAATAATCACTCTAGTTCAATAAATAAGAACACAATTTATATTTATTACATAAAATAATGTTTGTGAGAAATAGTTTGTTTTATGAAAAACTTTCTTTCCCACTCATTATATCTATATGAAGCAGCATGTCCATTTTTGGACCTTGCGCCATAAAAGTCAACCAAACCAACCATTATATCGATTAGGCCAGTATAATATTTTTAAATTAATAAACTAGTCAAGTGCCATCTTTTTATTGTTGACTACAAAGTTAATATTTTGAGCATTAGTGTATACAGTATTTTTAATATCAGAAATATAGTAAAAAATTATATTGTCTAATTCAAATTTTATGTATAATCAGTTTGTTTCATTTATAATACTTATATAGCTGAATTTTGTTATTCATTAATTTCTGTTAAAGGAAACAATAAATAAATTTGAAATTTAATCAAAATTATTTGTGCCAAGCATTGATAAATTTTAAATTAAAAATATGCCCGAAATTTCTAACACAACTAAATAGATCAATATTTGTTTTGAATGTAAATCATATACTTGCAAAAGCATCTTAATGAAAGTTTCAAAATTTTCTAATTTCCATTTTATAAATGTTTATGCTTGATTTTTAATAATTTTGCCTAAATTATTGACTGGCATTGAAAATTCTGATGAAATTTCATGTACGCAATGATAAAATCAATTCAAATATAAATAAAAATCTACTTGACTTTTCCAGGTTCAAACTTATTTTGCCTTTAATTACAATATTTCATAGAGTATCCTTTTTAATCATTTTTACATGTGCTTTCATAAAGTCTTATAACTTATGTAAAAATTATTTCTTTTTAAATACTTATAATTGACATTTTTTTAATGTAAGGCTATGCATGCTGGAATGTTGAATTATCATACAAAGAGCTTTTTTATATTAAGACCTATATATATAATTGTAGAGCTTACTAAAAACCATTAAAAGGGCGCATTCTTCAAAAAATATAGATATGGTTTTTATGTATTCTAATTAAGTTACATCCATTTACTTAAAAATGTAATCCCTTTTCTTTGAATAAATATCCAAAAAGATTTTTCTTGTGATATGTTTACTAATTCATTGAAATTCATCAAATTTTATTACTTACAAATATAATTTATATAAAATATGAAATTGCAGGTTCTTAATAATTTCCCTAGGAATTTTTTTTTTGTAAATGGCTTCATAGAAATTAAAAATTATAAATTTAGATAACTTTATCTAAATTTTAAAAGCATGAAAAATATTATTATAGAATGTTTTATAAATATTTTTTACACTTTTAAATTTTAAAAAAATATTTATAGAACAGTTATCGAAAACAATATACAAAGTTGAATAATGAAGAGTATTATTCAATATAACTCCATACCATAAATACAAAAATAATCATTGATTTATTATATATCTTCCTTGAAGCACTAAACCTACATAATAAGCAACGTTAATGGCAAAACCGTTTTTATTATAACTTCTCTATTTTTAATCACATTCTCCGATAAATTTTCAAGAGGCCATATTTTCTACAGATTGTTGATATAAATAAATCTTTAAATTATAATTTCATAGAATAAAGTAATAAGATAAAGAGATATAAATTCATAGAATCGATGCTTCTGTTAATACTATTTTGCTTAAAGACAAATTCCTTAATGAAAAAGTATTTTACAAAATCTTTATGGTTATAACAAAATTAATGTTTTGATCACCTGATAAAATATTTGTAATATTCCTTATATATATATGTGTGTGTGTGTTAAAAGATTTTATTTATTACTGAAGCAATGACTTCTAACAGTTTACCTACAATCCTATTTGTAAACGGTCTACATCCGACAATATTTTTGTTTATTAAAATAAATGAATTCAAATTCTTCATGGAAAATAGTCACATTCGATAACCTTAAAAATAAATAATTACTCGCTTCTTGTGTAATCACACAGCCAGAAAACTCAAAGTTGTTGAAGATTTTTAGGCGCCAAGTAGTTCTTGGAGACACTTACTATAGATTATTAATATTTATTTGCCCTAAAAAGGAAAATAGTGTGAATAGCTATCCCAAATGGTAACCTTTTGTCAGAACTGTCGCATGTCAACAATAGTCAAACTTAAATCTGACAAATGTTGGCCTTCTTTTTCTATTGACATGACAGTCCTTAACGTGCCAAGATCTTCTTAAGAACTTTTATCCACTCTGATCTATTTTTTGCAATTGATTTCCAATTAATTACCCTTAAAATTTTAAAATCCTGTCCATCCATCTCAACAACCTACACAGTCCATCCATCTCAACTTGGACTTTTTTCTAGTTCCCAAAGGTTTATTATCGAAAATTTTAAATGTTAATGCAATCTGCATATGTGGCTCGTACATTACATACGACTTATCTTAATGAATTTGACGGTATCTTTATCCTTAAATATTTTGTATAATTCAAAATTATGTCGATGTCTCTAGACTTCATTTTCATTTACTGCACCAAAAATTTTGCTCTGAACTTTTCCTTCATAAATAGTAAGCTGTTTTACCTGGGATTTAGTAGACATACACATCTCAGATTCATAGGTGAGCACAGATCTCATTAGTACTTTTTATAATGTGAATTTGCCGCCCATCTTGTCTAGTGGTCAGTGTGCTTGACTGCGGATAAGGAGGTCCTGAGTTCGAATCCCGGTTCGGGCATGGATGTACTTTCTCTATCTATCCTGTCTTTGTCCTTTCCTGGTATGAATGTCGAGTGAATAGTTGCCTACCCTATAAACGGGTTCCTGTGGTATGTATGTACTGAGGAAGTCGGACTCCACACCAAATATGGTTCAGTTGGAAAAGTGGAGCAGCGCACTCCATATTGCCAACCTAGCTGGCACACGACAACAGCAACATAATGTGAATTTAGTGTTTCTTCTCAATAATTTAGATTTAAAATAGTTACGTAAGCCATGAAGGCATTGATTAGCTGCCGAAATTCGTCTTTTAATCACATTGCCTGCATCGTTTTGAGCATTGATACATGAGCCTAAATATAGGCCAAATAAATTATTAACCAATTCAAATTTATAATCCTCAGTCTCATAAAACTTAAGAGTCAAATGGATATTTAGTAATTGGCATGCATTTAGTTTGCATCCATTAATAAGAAGATGGATTTTCTTCTACTGATTTTTCAAGGGGAAAATATGCCTCTATGATAGCATTCCTATTATCATGATATCATCAGCATAAGCATGGACTTGCCAGATTTGGTAAATATAGTATCTCTGGTATTGATGCCTGAGTTGCGAACTGTCCATTTCAAGGCAAGATTGAAAAGAAGCAAGCAAGAGCATCGGCCTCTATTTCAAAAATCTCTATCAAACAGGTGCATAATGTTACACAGGAAACTGTTTTAGTCAAAGTAGCTTTAATTAGCATTAAAAGTTAATTAGGGAGGAATAGCTCAGGAACTGTCTCCTAAAGTATGATTTTATCATTAGGTCAAGCAATTAGCTGTAGAATTTGGTAGGTAATTTTAAGAGAAGATTGTGAAAATTTAGAGCAAAGACTAAAATTTTTATCTATGGACCTATAAGCGTTGACAGAAGAATAAATTTCATTTATATAAATTGTAGAATTTTCCATCATTTAAGAACTGTCATTTCCATTGATTACATGGTTATTTCATTTTAAATTTTATTTTTTATGCTTTGTAATCAGTTCCCAAAATATTTAAAACTTTCTTTAAAGAATCGACATGTTTTGGTTAATTCGAATAACAATCAATGACTTTATTATAGAGTTAGTGAAATATTTTTATTTTCCTCCAATACTCCAAAAAACAGCTTTTATAAAAAAATTATGTTATTGGTTATATAAAATTAGATTAACTTTTTTTGGTTTTGTTAATTCCTTTCCACGAGTAAAATGTGTATTTTCATATAGTGAGAGCTATTATAAATTTATTCCTATTGGTCATTTCTTTACAAGTGACATAGATCTTGTAGAGTTGACTGTAAATTTAATATTTTTGCGTGCTTCACTAGGCACTACTTTCTCAACCTTTGAACTTACTTTTTTAAATCTTTAAAGTGTAATTTCATCTTGGTTATGCACCCTGTGAGAAATAAAAATAATTTAAAATATCTCGTTTGTGGTGAATTTAATAATAAAAGCAACTGTCTGTTTTCTTCAAAATGTATTTAAGAATTTTTTTTTAAAAAAAAAAAAAAAACAGTAACAACATAATATTGCTTTTCGTTTGCTATGTTCTAAATTCTGTTTTTATTTTATTTTTTATTGTAAACATGAAATGTCTTTCTACAATTAGTATTTTGTTATATTAATAAGAATTAATTAAATTCAATCCTTTAGAGTTTTTCGTACCTTATTTTTTTCTTCTTGTATAACTTACATTTATTTTCACTGACAAATACAAAATCGGGGGAAATTTTTAACATTCATTTGGAACTGAAACTATTAAATGAACGAGACTTTTTACGCAGATGATCGACAAAATCTGTCCTAGTCCACGATCTCTAATTCATCCTCTCATAACCCTATAGTGGATTATTCAGAAAAACAAAAAATGATACATTAAATGTGTTAGTGATGGGAATAAATGCAAAAATCACTCATCTCTTATTTCAAAAATAAATAAGGGAATAAAATATATGAATCACACATACTATTCAATATGCAAATTTCTTTGCTTAAAAAAGATGAGAAGCTCAAATTGATATTAAATAATAAATTAAAAGTTAATTCATCTTACTATAAAAACGGAACTAAGAACTGTAGCATCTTCTAACAGCTTAAAACTTTGCATACGGAAATATTACAAATGCTCCTTAATTTTAGCACATCACTTGTATCTTCATTTGAACATTACTTGTATTACATATTATCTCATAAATTATGTTTTGCCACGTACATCTTCTCTTTCTTATCCCAGTATTAACAATTTTTTGAAGTATTAATTAAAAAAAACAAAGCTAAAATAAATACTGACTGAAAATATTTTGGAGCATATTATTCAGTAAAATTTTAAAGTTTACTTTTAAGCCCAGTTAATTCTACTATAAATTGTAATTTTTCATTCAACAGTAAAAAGTTGATAAAAAAAGGTAACGAGATCTGTAACATTTTCGCTCTGATGCAAATATACCTTATTTAACTTATATTTACATTTTTTCCGAATTTTTTTCCGTATTATACGTTGCACACACACAATGAATATAATTGTAAATAACATTTCTAATTTAATTCCGTCCTTTTGGTTTACAGTTTTTACCCTTTTCATTATTCAATGAAAATTTCAAAATGCTGTCATTTACATCTTTTGATGTTTTACAAAACTGAGCCGTCCAACTTGTCTAGTGGTTCGCGTGCCTGACAGCGGAATAGGAGGTCCTGGGTTCGAATCCCGCTCCAGGCCTGGATGTACTTTCTCTCTCTATCTATCCTGTCTTTGTCCTTTCCTTGAATGAATGAGGTGTGAATGGTTGCCTACCCTATAAACGGGTACCTATGGCATGTTTGTAGAGCAAAGTCGTACTTTCACCTTCATGGTGCTCTGTTTAAAACGAAAGACGCTCCCAATTGACTTAAATTCGCATAGCCAAAGTATAGCGAGCTAGGCTTGTCCAAGTGTCATTAGTAACAAAGAATTCGTAATATAATAATTTTTAACAACAACAAAACCCAATATGGAAAGTTCAGATGTTTAGTTTGAAATATTTAAAATATAGATATATTGATTTCTATTTGAGAACCAGATCAGGTCCATGAACGCATTCACAGTAAAGTAGTCCATGACCAATAGGGGATCTTGAACCAAGTTCCTCTTGGTGAGCCACAGTCAAGATAAAATTTGGACAAAGATGTTTAGTTTGAAATATTTAAAATATAGACATATTGATTTCTATTTGAGAACCAGATCAGGTCCATGAACGCATTCACAGTAAAGTAGTCCATGACCAATAGGGGATCTTGAACCAAGTTCCTCTTGGTGAGCCACAGTCAAGATAAAATTTGGACAAAGATGTTTAGTTTGAAATATTTAAAATATAGACATATTGATTTCTATTTGAGAACCAGATCAGGTCCATGAACGCATTCACAGTAAAGTAGTCCATGACCAATAGGGGATCTTGAACCAAGTTCCTCTTGGTGAGCCACAGTCAAGATAAACTTTGGATAGAGGTGGTCGGTACAGAAGAACATTTAGTGCAAATTTTGAAGTGTTTATTACCACCAACAAAAGTCATTAATGACAGATGACCGCTAAAGGATCAGGTAAGGGTGGTTTGATCTTGTCTACTGCAACCCTTAATCAAGGATTCGCTAAGGCACCTCCCCTCAGGGGGTTTACCTTCTTTAGGTAAACACGGGTGTCACAATCCCGAGGTACCCTAGTGATCTGTCCTCTTTCTTTTTTCCCCTCTCCTCTACTCTTCTGCTTTTCCTTCCTCTTCTCCCTCAGTGTGGTTGCCTCGTAAGAGGTTGAGGGCTCCCCTTGAGTAGCTTTCGCCGCTCTGTTGCTATTAGCTACTCATGGGGACTAAATCACCCACGTGTTTGCCGTGCGTGGAGACCCGTGTCCCTGGAAAGGAGGGTCCTGGTAATTGAGGCCCCCAGAGGCCAACACATTACTTTGGCCTCTGCTTCAGGTAAACGGGAGGTGTGTTGTGGTCCTCAGCACATCAATCGGCTTTATGGATCAAGCGATCGGTACATCTACTGGGTGACTCGTTAAGGGTGGAGGCCACCTCAGGGATGTACTGTGAGCGTATAGGACCTGGCTAGCACTGGTGCAGCTGGTCTGCATCCCCTTGTTGGACTCGGTGGTGGGTGGTGCCGTCAGGTCCCGAATTTTCCATTTTACTCATGGAATCAAGCATTTCTATTCTCCCACGGGAGCACACATTGTCTATATTGAATGCACAATTTTATGTAATCAAACGGAAAGAGGGTACTTTTGATACAATATCCCCTTTCCTCATTCAAAAAGCTATTAAAGGCACAATCGGTGATGTGAAGAGCATCAGAAAATTACGTTCTGGCGACTTAATGGTAGAAGTTGCTTCAAAAACACAATCAAATTTAATTGAAAATATGAATATGCTAGCTACTCTTGAGGTGTCTGTCTCACCTCACACAACTCGTGGTAACTTTTCTCGTGGTGTGATATCCGCGAAGGATTTGCTTAACACGCCTACGGATGAGATACTAGAAAATCTTAAAGAGCAAAAGGTCTGCGCTGTAAAACGCATTACTGTCAGGAGAGATGATAAAGTTATTAACACTAAACATCTGATCCTGACATTTGCGACGCCAGACCTACCGCAGCATATTAATGCTGCGTATATGCATCTCTCCGTTAGGTCATTTATTCCAAATCCTTTGCGTTGTTTCCAGTGCCAGAGATTTGGTCACTCTAAAGCGGCATGCAGAGGCAAACTGGCTTGCGCTCGCTGCGCAGCAGTTGGCCACGACAGTTCGTCCTGTACTGCAAAGGAGAGGTGTGTCAACTGTAAAGGTGACCATCCCTCCTACGCTAGAAGTTGTCCTATCTGGATACTGGAAAAGGAGATCACAACCACTAAAGTTAAAAATAATTGTACATATCCCGAGGCGAGACGTGCTGTTACAGCTCGTACACCTCAAGTTGGAGTTAGCTATGCAACTGTCGCCGCAAAAGTCACCAGAACGACTAGTACACAAACAGATGCTCTCTCACTACCGATTGTTAAATTACCCCCTACATCTGTACAGAAGCCAAAATCGACATCCACATCGACTCTTCGTAGAAAAGCTCCGATGGCTAAATCTAAAGCCGTAAAGGCTTTAAAACTAAAATCTGCAAAAGAGGGCATTATTAGGCCCTCCATATCCACCCGTAAAGCCTTAAACCTGGAGGCTGACGCCGTATATCTACATCCCTCGGACGAAGATCTGTCTCTCGAGGAGATGTCAGATGACATGCCTTCCAGCTCCAGGAAAGGAGCTTTTCAAATTCAACAATAACTTCCTTTGTTTCTTGGAACTGCCATGGTTTGCGCTCTCATCATGATGACATCAAGTCTATAATTTCAGTTTATAACCCCGCATGTGTTGCACTTCAGGAAACATTCCTGAAGTCCAGCAATAATTTTTCCATGCGTGGGTTTAAAAGCTTTAGAAAAGACTGTGGTGACGATGGTGCAGTGTCTGGAGGTGTTTGCATATTAACATCCAACAACTATCCCAGCACTGCCCAACATTTAAATACTGCACTACAGGCTGTAGCTGTGCGAATTCACACATCATGCTTGTTGACAGTCTGTAGTTTGTATTTGCCACCACACGATGTCATCCGCCAAGAGGAACTCGATGCATTAGTTGATCAGCTGCCAACACCATTTCTGTTGTTAGGTGACTTAAACGGCCATAGTTCTTTGTGGGGAAGTGATGATACAAATTCTCGCGGTGGGCAGATAGAGCGGTTTATTTCAGATAATAGTCTCTGTCTGCTTAATACCGACGAGAAGACTTATTTCCATGTACCCACAAGAACGTTTCATTCTCTCGATCTGGCCATCTGTTCTCCATCTCTTCTGCCATTGTTAAATTTAAATGTAGGAAATGATCTGCATAACAGCGATCATTTTCCTCTCGTCATCTCCCAGACTGGAGGTAGTAGTGTAAGACAACGCTTACCTACTTACGTGTACAGTCGGGCAGATTGGACGTTATTTACACAATTGGCAGTTGTTGATAATGAAATGGTTATGATCGATGATATTGATAATGCCGTATCTAAAGTCACTGAAACAATTATAAATGCAGCTGATGCATCAATACCAAAGTGTTCCTCTATACCACACAGGCGTTGCAAACCTTGGTGGAATAATGAATGTCAAAACACCTATAAGAAACAGAGGAAGTTATGGGGGCTCTTCAGAAGATACCCCACAACGGAGAATCTTATCGCCTATAAGAGAGCAAAAGCATTAGCTCGCAGAGCTCGTCGTCGAAGTCAGAAGGAATCTTGGTCCCGCTATGTATCATCAATAACTTCTTCCACATCCAGTAAACAGTTGTGGAGAAGAGTGAAAGCAGCCAATGGAATATATAGAGAATTTTCAATTCCTATTTTGAAATCCGGAGCTGCTATATACTCTTCTCCTAAGGACATCGCTAACGTCCTTGGTGAAACCTTTGCTAGCGTCTCAAGCAACGACTCTTATAGTCCTTCGTTCTTAAGGACAAAGAGTCGTGCTGAGCGAACACCAATTCGTTTCAACCATCGACAAGCTTTGCCTTACAACTGTGAATTTCGGATGTTGGAATTGAAGAGAGCATTACAGCAGGCCCATGATACTAGCCCAGGACCAGATGGAATCAGCTATTTAATGCTTCGCCATTTAAGTCCAGATTCCCTGTTGAACTTGCTGTTTTTGTTTAATAGGATCTGGACTGAAAACAAATTTCCATCACTTTGGAGCGAAGCCATAGTGATTCCGATCCTTAAGGCTGGTAAGGATCCTTCTGTTCCTTCAAGTTATCGACCAATAGCTCTGACGAGTTGCTTATGTAAGACTCTCGAACGTATGGTCAACGCCCGTCTCATCTATGTCTTAGAAACAAATAACTTTATCCATATCAATCAGAGTGGCTTCCGTAAAGGAAGATCCACTCTTGATAATATTACTTATCTGGAAACGCAGATCCGCAATGCCTTTGTGCGGAGGAATCATCTCGTTTCCATTTTCTTCGACATAGAGAAGGCTTATGACCGTACGTGGCGTTATGGAATTCTCCGTAGGATGTATGATTTTGGCTTTAGGGGTAATTTGCCAATATTTATAGAAAATTTTTTATGCTCCCGTGGTTTTAAAGTTCGTATTGGTTCTGTTATGTCCAATACTTTTATTCAAGCCGAGGGTGTACCCCAAGGCTCTATTTTAAGTGTCACACTTTTTAACCTTTACATCAGTTGCATTCTTCATCAAATTTCACCTCCTGTTTATGGCACGCTTTATGTTGATGACCTGCAAATATCATGTGAGGGTTCAAACATGCGTTTAACTGAGAGACAACTACAAACATCAGTTAATAAACTTGCTGCATGGTGTGCTGAGAATGGCCACACGCTGTCTCCTGGCAAGAGTAAATGTGTCCATTTCTGCAGGAAGACTAGCCTACATAATGATCCTACAATATATATAAACAATACACCTATTCCTGTTGTCAACGAGATAAAATTTTTGGGTATAACATTTGACCGAAAGTTAAATTTTCTTCCGCATGTTCTTCATTTGCGGAAGAAGTGCGAGCGATCGCTTAATATCCTCAAGGTGCTTTCTTATACATCTTGGGGTGCTGATCGCACAGCACTACTTCGTGTCTACCAGTCATTAATTTTATCTCGTATTGACTATGGGTGTTCTGTGTATGGATCTGCTAGGTCTTCCGTTTTACGCAGATTGGATACAATACATCACTCTGCTTTGAGAATATGTTCAGGCGCATTCCGCACATCACCCGTCCAGAGTCTATATGCAATATGTCATCAACTGCCTTTAGACCTGAGACGAATGCAGCTGTCTCTCGGTTATTATGCAAAAATCATGTCTGACCCTCATCATCCACTACGTTCCTTGAGTGCTACTCCTGCATTAATAAGACTGTATGACGCACGTTCATACAGCATTCCACCTTTTCTCACTCGGACAAAGTCCAACTTATTATATTCAGACCTATGTGATGTCCGTTTTGACAAAACGGATCTTCTTCTACACCCACCTTGGTATGATCCACAGATTAAAATCATCAATGCTTTTGCTCGTTATAGAAAATCAGACACAACAACTACTGTTTTCCAGCAGCTATATGCCTCACATCGCTGTCAGTACGCCACCTACACACCAGTTTTCACAGATGGATCAAAATCTGCAGGACATGTTGGATGTGCTGTAGTTACTGAAAACAAAACTTTTAGCTACAGCCTCCATTCGTCCTGCTCCATCTTCTCTGCTGAAGCAACTGCTATTTATCAAGCTCTTCAGCAGATTAACACATGTGAAATTTATAAATACTGTGTGTACACTGACAGTTTGAGTGTGTTGGAAGCTTTGCGGAACAGTAGTTTTGACTGCCATCCTGTTGTGTCTAGAATTTTCCGAGCATTAGATTCCCTTGCTGGCAAGGGATATGACATTATTTTCTGCTGGATCCCAAGTCATGTAGGTCTCGATGGTAATGAAAGGGCTGATGCAGCTGCTAAATCTGCATCTGGCCCGTGTCTTCCATCAGTTCCTTTGTCTGACGTGAGAAGAAATATCAAAAAATTAATACATTCTCTTTGGCAGGAGTCATGGAACATGCAGGTCAATAATAAATTGCGTGCCATATTTCCATACATCACCTCATTAACAGTTTTACCGATACGAAGTGCTGATGTAAGACTAACCCGCCTTCGTATCGGACACACACGTTTCACACATAGACATTTGTTTCTAAATGAATTAAATCCTTGGTGTGAAACGTGTGATGAACCATTCACAGTTAGTCATATTTTAATTTCATGTTCATATTTTAACCAATATCGTTTACTCTTTTTTAATTGTGATATTTTAACATTATCTGATTTGCTTGGGGAACAACCCCACAGGAACCTATTTGCCTTTTTGAGGGCAATAGGTTTTTTACATTATATTTAATTTGTATTTTTAAATTTTAAAAGTATATATATTTTATTTTTATTTTTTATATTTTATAATTGGATTCTAATATAATATGTATACACTGATTTTTGTTTTTTAAAGCTTTAATATTGCTTGGGTTTTCAAAAAAAAAAAACAATAGTAAATAAAATAATTTTAATAAATAAAATAAAAAAATAATATAATATCTGCGTGTAAACTTTTTTCTTGGCGCAGTATGTCCGTTTTTGGACCTTGTGCCATAAAACCCAACCAACCAACCAACCATCGCTAAGGCACCTACTCTGATACCATGGATGTACCGACAGATTTTAGTAAATCTTTATACAAAATATTACTGCAATTAACTTTGTATTAAGAAATATCACATAATATTTATTAGAATATTGTAATTGGTTATTATCATTAACTTAAAAAAGAAAAATATAAAATTATATTTCATGAATGGGCTTCATTAATAAAAAATTTTTAAAAATGAAAGACGCTCCCAATTGACTTAAATTCGCATAGACAAGGCATATCGAGCTTGGCTTGTCCAAGTGTCATTAGTAACAACAACAAAACTGAAGGAAAGGCTGAGAGATATCAATTTCACTTAACTTAATGGTTATTTATTCAGTACCTCATACTCCTACAATACTCATCGCACACAGTTTGATGTACACAATACACTCGGGCCGCGGTGGCCTGGTTGCTTAGGACTTTGGTCTCATTATCGGAAAGTAGTGAGTTCGAATCGCGGCTTAAGCCGGGATTCGAAGATCTGTCGTGTTCTCTAAAGACGACTGGGGCACGTTAAATATGTCGTGGTCGCAATGTCCACCAAGTGAAATGATACCTCTGGGAGTGGCAGACCAAGTATTGGGTATCTTCTGCTTGTTCCCTGCTTCAAAATCACGAAGATACCAACCAGCTGCTTCTGTCTAACTGGTAGAGTCCAATTCTAGGCTAGGTACAAGGAAGCATGCTTGGTCTGAAACAAAAATATGATTTTGATTGAAAAGTACATTTATTTATTTTGCAAAATTAGAGCAGTTGTAACATTTTTCGCTGGAAACTAAAAATGTCAATACTTTAATTCTTATGCAATATGATTAAATCTTTTTTTAATGATTTATTTCCTTATGTACAAATTAATAAAAAAATTATAGTAAAGATTATTAAATTATAAACTTTCGATCGGCTTATTTCAGTAAATATATCATTTAGGATTGAATCTTGCGTTCGGTATTCATCATTATTTGATGAATAAAATTAAATATAAATATGTGACTAAAATTCGTTTACTTTATATTTTTATGTAATACATAGTCGGTCTTTAATTTATTTCATCAAGAAGTGAATATAATATATACATGAAATTTACACTATAGAAAGAAGATGGGGTAATATACAAATTATTTTCTTTTCAACTCACTTATGATAAACAGCGGCCATTAAAACTATTTTATTAAAAAAAGCTTATACTCACATAAAATTACTTTAAGAGAGAAGATAGTGTGATACACAAATAATTGTCTTCTCAACGTACGTATGTAAAATTGGCGATGGTTGCTACACTTATAATGTGTTTCAGATTAAATTGTAAAGCAGGTTTCTCACATGCAATTTGAATTTGAACCCTGTAGCTTATAATGCTTCGTATAAGAAAAATGAATGCTTATCAGTTCGTTCCTCTCATAAATAAATTCAAATTGTAGCTTTCTGTAGTTTATGATGAAGATGTCATGTCCATGGAGTTCGTGCAAAAAAAACCCTAAATGTCCCCGAAGCTGTCGAAGACAACCTTGGCAATTTCTACAACTTTATCTGTAAATAGAAGCTCCACAGAAGCTCTATGCTGATGTTAAAATCTTGGCCAGCATTGCTGGACAGCTGAAGATGTGTTGTGGAAACAGTTGGACGTTATCCGGGCAGTGAACTGTAGTTTATAATATTGCAATATTATTGCTCTTATTAGTAAGGATCCCCTGTCTCCAGAATATAAAATCGATAGATTCAGGATTGTCATACAGAACGTTATTCTGCATCTCAGTAGTTCACTGTCATTAACAACCTCGAGATTATGAACTTCTCATCCATGTAGCTTTAATGGATTGCACTGCCATGTCACATGTCCTGAGTCAAAAACTATGTTCGTTTGCATAAACAGTTAGAAGAAGTTAACAAAAGCCTGGATAGTCAGTTCGATGACCATAGATTCAGCTATCCTTCAGGATACATCACAAACAAGAAGATCTTCATAGAGTCATTAAAATTGAAACTAGAAGCTGGAATGGCACATTTTCAGGAGAACACTAGCTCTGTTTATAGAATATTGACGAGTGTATCCATGTTTTGTGGCATCATTGAGAGAACGCGAATTCTTAATATAAATTTAAGATCGTCATAACTGACCTCTCACCTGGAGTGATGATATTAAGGGCAGGTAGACACACTTTTGTCACTTCTTACTCGCAATGACATCACTTTGAGGAATGCCCAATGCATTCATATTGTGTTCAGACCCATAGCTCCATCTTTATTCTAGAATGGTGAAAATCTATATATCAACAGGATGCATCCTAATGAACATCCAGGGTCCATCCAACAACCCTAATGACATATTGGAGGTATTGTAAAACTCCTTTGATATAGAAAATGTTCAATTTCAGCCTTGGCAGATATATTCTTCAGATCTCACCGCTAGAAAACCTTTGCCTAATGGTAGTTCCAGCACAGGCTCATCTCTATAAGTTAGATCCTACAGTAAAAAAAACTGTAGCATCATGTTGAAGATGCATTGTCCACTATACCTATCGATTCCATTCAATCTCTATTTAATGAGTACCGAAAGATACAAATGTTGTTATTTCTGGTAGAAATGAATGCTCTTGGTATTGATTCCTCAGGATTTATGCTTTTTTTTCAAAACGTTTTCTCAGTTTTAGTTTCTCTTAAACTAGTTTCTAGAGAATTTAATCTCTTGTTTATTTTCTCCTTCTTCTTCTTCTTAATAGGCTTGCACGGTACCAGGCACCTTGTTTACTTTAGTGTAACATATTTTTTTAAACAGATAGCACACTTTTGTAATTGTCCTGGCTTTCAATTTATTTTTTCTAGGGTAGCATTTTTACTGTGAATTGTGCATGTAAATAAAGCTTTATATAATCAAATGGGACCACAATAATCTGATGGGCAAAAATATTGTTCTTGTGTGAAAGTTAATAATTTCAATTTCTGACCCAATTAAGAACTGCTGTATAGAGAGAACTCATGCACATTAAAAATTTCTTATGGTTTAATGTTCTTCCTCTGTTGTGGCAAAGACAGGAAGGAGCAATCTCCACTATCTACCTTATTACTTCAATGTATTTCAAAATTGCAAGGTAGATAGTTGTGTTTAGTGGATTTTTTCGGCAGAAATTAATAACCAATAACCTTACTTATTTTTCTCATCCAACCCTTTAATACTGGACATATTCTTAATTTTTGAGATTTTAAAGCAAACTATAAAATATTTCCTTATCATATCCAAATTCCTTTTAATATTATGAAAAGATTATAATAACTTCATATATAGAAAACTAAAAACATTGTCATATTGTTATATTCCTTCAATACGTTTAAAAAGTTGCATAAGGTTAAAACACTATTTCAGAATTTTTTACAAAGAAAACCTGTTGCTTCTTATTCAAATTTTAGCTTATATTCATGATTTAAAAAAAAATTAGATATTTTCAGTGTACGCTTTACGTTTACTCTATCATATTAGTGCATTCAATAATAACTGTGTTTTGAAAACTCCAAGATTTTCAATAAGGATTAAGAGTTCACATTTTTGTACTCTTCTTTTGTTTTTGATTCTGTAGTTAAATGTACAATATTTTAATCTTCAACAATAGGGTTAATGAATCGATTCTATCATGTCTTCCGCTTGACACTTTCGCATGAATTATAAAGCTTATTTTTATCACCAATAACATTGTCAAAAATGTATACTTATATACAATAGACACTCGTTTTCGAGAAAATCTAATTTATAAACATACACGTTTTTACGAACTAGTGGCTAGTCTCTACCCTTACGTCATCGACAAAGTGCTAATTTCAACTCCCATTTACGAAATAATATTTTGAAAAATCTCACCTTCGCTAACTTTGTTTTTGATAAATAGTTTACCTTTCAGGTTTTTATTTTTATAATTGATATTTTTTTCATTATTTTTTTATTTGCTTTTTTTATTATTCGTAAGAACTTGATTCATTATTGAAAACAACCCTACATGAGCAGGCATGCCAGATATTGTGGGAAGAATATTCGAAAAATACATGAATAGAAAAGAATAGTGGTGCAGAATTTGACTCTTGTCTTCCTCTAATGTAAAAAAATATATAAAAGAAAAAAACTTTTCTTTCCTCTTCGTATGGTGGTCCGTGAGAAAATTTTGAAGAAATGTTTTAAAAATTTGTGTGGAGAAAATTTAGCCTCTAGAAAAAAATGTGGAATATTTTTACTCATCACGTTGTGTTTTGAGAGGCATTGAAACATAATTCATTTTATAATATTACGTCAAAAGTTATAAAAATGCTACTTTTAAGAATAATGCCATTTCATAGATAAACGCCACAATAAATAAATCTTACTGCTGTACTGGCATTGTTTTACGTATGTTTTGTCTCGTCTCGTTTCGCACTCTTCTAATGTTTTGTTCTTCTGTCTGTCGCATATGTATACTAGTTCCAGCATTCAAAAGTATTGACGTTCACGTATTTAGTTCAATATATTAATTAAATTATTAAGGAAGGGGGTTTTTGTAAATTGGTATTTTCTTAAGACTGGTATGATCTTAAAACTTAATCATGTCCATTTTTTCTTTTTGATATTTACTGCGTTAAGATTAATGATATTTATTGGGATTTGTGTGTGTATGTGTGTGTTTTCAAGCAAACAGGAACACCTTTCACACTAGGAATGTATAATGCTAAAGATTTGATAAACTTAAATCACTTTTTATGTATATATATATAATTCTTTTGTTTATTTTGCTTACTTTATTATGATTTATTAATAAAGCTCTTCTAATTTGGTTTCAATTGATAGTTTCAGTTTGTAAACTGGGTACATTTTATCTGTTCTTAAATCACAATTGTGTTATAATTATATTTAACACTTAAAAAGTTCTAATAGTAATCCACGGGATTTAAATTATGAACATACTGACCCGTGTGGTAAAAAAGTTTGGCTTCGTTGTTGTGTATTGGTTTCAATCCAATTGAACAACTTAATTTTTGATGTTGTGTTTATTCAGAGGGAGATTGAACAGGTTCCATTGAGGATTTATCACAGTTTAGAAACGAACGTGTTTATCAATTGAGATAAAAAAAAAATTTTAAAAGAAGTACACAAAAAAATATTAGAAAAGACAAAAGAGAAAAGAAAGAAATATGAATTGCCAAGAAATATGAATTTTAAAGAACAGATTCTCGATCATTTTTTAAAAACTCAGAAAAAATCCTTGAAAAAGGAAACAGTACCAGAAAAAATGCTATATTTTTCAAAAATACCTTCGAGGCTAACACTTCGAAACTAGAAAAAGCTTTGCTTGCTTGGTTGAGAAAAATGAGAGGGATAACATTACTCTTTATGGTAACGTTATCAAAGAGAAATCCAACTGTTTTGCCATGAAGCTGCACACAAAAGATTTCAAAACATCAGATGGTTGACCCCAAAAATTTAAAACTCCAAACAATTTTCCAAAGTTCAAACCATTGTTTGAATTTTGGAAAATTGTGTGGTATCAATAAAATGAAAGTATTTTTTAAGTATGAATCTTATTTTGCATGTGTTTCTTATAGTGCACTGTAAATAATGATAGTATTGTATTTATAAAAAAAAGTTTGGTTAAAATAAAAATTTTTAATAACCTAATACGTTATTTTTCTATTTTACGAACATTCTATTGTAACATCTCCTTACGAGTTCGTAAATACCTAGAGTATTACAAAAATCAAGGAAACAAAGATTTCTTTAAATTGATGAAATGTTTTAAGGTGATTTCAATCGATGCTGACAGTAATGGCCAAATCAAGCGATTAAAATTTCTTTTAACAACTTTTTTTGGGAAAAATAAAATTCATCATAAAGCATTCTATCTAGTGTAGTTAAATTCAATATACATTTTGATTTGTCAAGGATTTAGAATATCAAAGTGCAACTTATATATTTTTTGCTTCCATTTCAAAACGTAATATTAACTAAATATTTATCAACTAAGTATTTGGAATAAATTTTATCTCAGTCAGTTTATTTAATTAACCCCAGTTTATTTTTATCACAGTAAGTTATGTTATAATGTAATCAAATTAAATTAGTTTCACCTTTTTATTGAAAAAATTCTAAAAAAAACTATTATTTCTGTATAACAGTTTTCAAATAGAAATGTTTTAAGTGAAAGCGAATAAAGGAAATAAAGGCAAATTTTTTCTGAAATATAACTAAGAAATTTCTTTTATGTAACTTTTAACAAAACTTGAACATTTTTTAATTTTGGTATTATTTTTTATTTTTCTCAGCAGCTTACAGAGACACCAACACCCTTTTACAGTTACTTAAATTTTTCTGAGAATCATATGGGCATAGACCTTGCGTGGCAACGTCATATTTACGATTGTTGTCTTCGCATGTTGATAAGTAATGCGATGCATTTTATTTATGTAGTTACCGTCATTCCACCCTTTGGAAAGAAGTAAATTAATTTATCATCCTGTAAGTGTCACTTTGAGCTAAATTATTGTAAAATTAAGATACCTAATATATTTTTATTGACAATAGTAGTATATGAAAATGTTCTTTTCCGGGCACCTGTTATTGAAATTGCATTGAAAATTAAACATCCCTTCACATATTTGCTAGAAATATATTCTTACAATTAAGTTATAAATTAGGGGAATAATTTTCTTCAATTTATATGTATATTTTCTTAGTTAACTTATTACTATCGTCTTAAAATTATGATTATGCTATGCTTCCGTGGATAAATTATAATCTAAAGTTGATTTGTTGCTGAATCTCTTTTAATGTGATGAGATATAATAAACAGTTAAATAAAAATTTTTAAAATTATATCTGATGCAAATGTTTATTATTGAGTTGTATTACATTGGGTACAATAAATTATTGCTGACTGCTTTTATAAATTATTCAGCACAATGTTCTGATGGAAATGAAACCTTGAGGTTTTAATGTAGCATCAAATTAATAACTTTTTTAAACATTTTCAAACTATTATATCTTAAGCAATTAAAAGATAAACAGTTAAACAGCAAAATATTTGCTGTGTATATTTCAATTTCATATTGAATGTAAGTATTTTCTATGATCCTTTTGTGTAATATTTTGAAATGATATTAAAAGTTTAATGTACTTTTGGACAATTATTCTTAAGACTAAGATTTGCATTTTTATTTTCTTTTTAAGAAGTAAATTAATTTAAAAAGAATTTTTTTAAGAATTCTATATTTTTAAAAACTTAAATATTTCCCAAAAAGTAAATGTCAAAAGAAGTTACAATAAGATATAAGTTATATTTTAAGTCATTAACTTATTAATTCACTGCATATATTTTATTAGAAGAAATGTGTAAAATATTTTAAAGTTATTTTGGAGCTGTGTCTTAAGAAAAATATTTTTAAAAGTTCAGTTTATAAAAGCCATTATTAATGTGGTTAACATATAATGCATAAAACAAATCAAATATTTCAATTAAACAAAAATGTTATAATTTACCTTTTTTGTAAGGTTGAATTGTTGAAAAAATAATTTATAGAATTTTATGACTATTATCTCAATTTAATTCTGATTAAATTTATAAATAATTTATTTTGTTATAGGTAAAACATCACATTTTTTTCACTGATATTAAGATAAATTTAGATATTTTCTAAAGTTTTATATTTTTCTATGAGTAAATTAAATTTTAGGCAAAGAATAAGTATTATTGATAAATGTACTTATTGTACAGGTAATGTACTTATTTCTTGCATTTTGTTTGGGATTTGCTATTTGTTAAATGGATTTTTTTATTCAAAATCTTAATGTTTGATAATTACATCAAGATGTGTGTATACTTTGAAAAAGAAAAAAACTACAGAATATAAAAAACAAATCCTTCATTTATAACAATTCTAGTTTATTATATTTTTAGTGACATTTAGAAAACTGACTCCATTAGAAAAATGACTAATTTGATCTTTCATTCCTTAAATTATGTGCATTTCAGTAAGAGCAGAACTGGTATCTAAATAGTTAGAATTTCGGCCTTTGGTTTAAATTTTTTGAGTTTAAAAGGCTTGTATTTGATAATTCATAGTTTGTTTATTTTAAAAGTTAGTATTAGGTAGGTTTTTCACTTAAAAAGTTGCATTTGATAGTTTGAATCTCACTATCTATGTTCATGGTTTTATTCATTTGAAGTTCTTTCCAAGCTGTGAATTCTAACTCAGTTAGTCCTCTTATAAAAAAACAAGATTATGGAGTGTCAACAAGACCAAAAAATTTTTCTTAGAAAAATATTTTTTTCTAAGAAAATTATTTATTAGTTTGATTTTAAGATCTATGTTGAAAGATTAGACATCATTTAAAACACTTAGCTCATTTATTATTATCCATATGAAAACTATCAAATACTTTTATTTACTCCATTAGAATTTTGTATGTATTGCTGGTTTTGTTTACATTGATGATTTCAATCTTATGTTATAAGTACATGTGAGCTGCAACATTTTCTGGAAACTGGAAAGAAATTGCTAAATAGATATAGCAAACACGCTGAATCTAATTGAGAATATTACTTGCATTTTTTAAAGCATCGGCTTTCTTTTTAAACTTCTATAGTTTCAAATCACTTCTATTTAATTCTTTTCTGTGTTAGAACATCCTTAACAGTAAAACTTTGTATGCAATATTCTGATTTTCATAAGAGTTATTCTTTTGCCTTTTGAAGAGTTTTATATTAAATATAATGACCAATTTCCTTGGAAAGATGTATACTATATATGGCAAATAACTTTTGATTACTAATAGTAATATGAGATTATGTGGCTGCTACTGTTTGTTCTAAAGTATTTTAAACTTATCTTAAGCATTGGAATTATTCTAAAAGTTGTGGTTACTTCTATAGATATGTTACTTTTATTTCTTTTAGACCCTTTTGTGCCCTTTTCTATACATTTTTTTACTTACCTTGTTTGATCCCTTTTCATATATTATCAATTTTTTCCCTTTATTTGTGATTTTTATTTTTCTCTATTTGTTTATTAGCATCCAACAATACTTGATTCATTTCTTTTTGGAAAATGACTCCTGACAATTTATGTTCCTGCAAGAGTTTATTTAACATCTTAGCTATAAATTATAATGAAATGAAAATATCTGTTCAAGTTCAAATTGAAAATTCATTAATTTGATTGGCTAATAAGTATTTCAATGTGTTCATACAATAGACAAAAAATGCAAAAATTTAAAAATTATTGATAAAAAGTTTTTAATGTAATTTTTCATTTATATACAAGACGAGTAAGAGAATTTACAAAACAATACTCTCCTTTGTCCTTACAAAAAAATTAAAACTGGTCGTTAAAAGATTTGTGCTTTGGCCTCCAGTTAAACAATTTGTAGGTCCCATTGTTCATATTAACTTATTACATTAATATATAACACACTTAACATGTGGGTTTTAAACCTGCATGTTAAGTGTTTGCAGATTGCTAAAAAAATTCAACTTATGCTCCCATACAAATTTTGTTTTAAGTTTGTTCAAAGATTAAACAAACCAAAAGTTAAAGCATCTTTAAAATAGTATTTTCCTATGTAGTATCTTTAAAATGACACTTCTTCCTGATAAATATTTTTTCTCCAATGTGAGAACAGGTGTAAAAATGTTAAAAAAAAAAAAAAAAAGAAAAGTATTTGAAATATTGTAATTTTGAATATGAATCAATAAGATATTTAATTGTGAAAGCAAGCATTCAGAATACATATGTAATATTTTTGCTGTTAATATGAAAAAACACAAATAAAAATAATTTTAATTTTCCTTATATCATTTGAAAGCAAAAGGTATGTGTTTAATTTGCAATACATGTTCATATATTTTTTAAATGTTTTACTTATTGTTGATCAATAAAGTTTGTCATTAATTTGTGAGTTTATATTCAAAAGGGAATTTATTAAAAATGATAGCTGAAATCTAATTACATTTAATGCTAGTGATATTTAATGAAGCATAATTAGTATGAGTGAACAATTAAAATTTAATAAAGTTTCTTATTCATAATTTTAGGAACAGATATAGAACTGATATGGCGTAATATTTTGTATCAAAGCAGTGCAATGATAGCCAGCTTCCTAAAAGCAGCCATTATCACTTAAAGTATAGAACCGTTTTCATGGTGGTATATCGTAAAGAGCCAAATAACTTAGATCCAAAAACCGGAACTACGGCTGCTCAGTCTGTTGAAGAGACCACAAATGAAGCTGGGAAGACTACCAATGCCATTTCTCAGATGGCACCTCGAGCCATCCTGATATCAAGACCCAACTCTCACCCATTCCGGGAGAGGGACCTAGTCCTTGATCAGCCTATCAAAGTGGGTCGATCTGTTGCTAGGTGTAGACCAGCACTGAACAATGCCATCTTTGATTGTAAAGTTTTATCCAGAAACCATGCTCTATTATGGTATGAAAATGGAAAAGTAAGTAAACATATTTATTACTTAATATTATATTTAATATCTCCTTATGTTAAATTATGACTTCAATTTCCCTCAGTATATTTGATGTATGTATTTGTATTCGTTTACAAAATTTCAGGAAGTCTTTTGAATTTAAGATTAATTGAATACCAATATAAATATTTATTGAAGGATTACTTATGAATGTTGTTTAAGTTGTACATAAATTTGACTTAATTATTTTTCTCAAGGATCTATCACAGCTGTCATTTATTTATCAAGATTGAATATATAGTATGTTTGCTAATGATTATGAAAAATACATCATCTAAACTGTAAAAAAAACTGAAATTTGTTAATGTCAACTAACATACTTTGAATGAAGAAATTACGGGGATTTATTGATGTGAATACCATCATATATTAAACACAAATGAAATTATTAAATAACTATCAGTGCATCATGTTAATGGAATGTTACCATATGTTTTTAAAAAAAAGTTTGCTAAAGTAAAAACATTCTGAAAGAAACATTGAAAACATAAATTTCTTTTTAACTAGGCTAAATTTCTTAGAGTGTATTGTCCAGATTAATAACATTTTTTATGTGACTTGGAATTGAGAAAAATTCATTGATTTTATGTGATGCAGCTTAAAAAGATATTGCTTGAATTCATTTCATCATAAACTTTTTTATTGATATCATTTATCTAAAATCAAGTTACGTGGTTAGTTTATTAGAAGTGTATTTGTATCAATATTCTAATCTTATTATCTGTTGTCTAGTTCAGTTTTTGCTCTTATTTTATGCAAATATCTTTTTATTGGGTTAGTTTTTAAAAATTGAAAACTTCATCAATAAAATATATCTTGTCTCCCTAGTTCTATCTTCAAGACACAAAGAGCAGTAACGGAACATTTGTTAACAATCAGAGACTTAGCAAGGGCTCTGAAGAGTCTCCAGCTCGAGAAGTTTGTTCCGGTGACATAGTACAATTTGGTGTAGATGTAGTTGAAAATCCCAGAAAAGGTCACTATTTGTCCATGATTAAATTTGAATTGTTTTAGTTAAATTATAATCTCTTTTAAATCAATCTTTCTTTCCTATAGTTGTCCATGGCTGTATTGTTGCTACTCTTAAATTATATTTACCTGATGGGAAAGAAGCAAAAGCCAGGTATTCCTTTAATTTTTGTGTTTTAAAAAATTGAGAATCACACTTGAGTTGGTTTCTTAATTTTGATGCTAATTAATAAGCATACATTTCCCTAAATTTTGTAAATATGTTGAAATGTATAGATTGTGTGTTACATTATATTCATGTCCATTTTTATTCCATTTCAACAAATACCTTACTAAGATTTTCTGCTTTAGAAGTTGAATGTTTTATTAAAGTTGAGTCAATTTTAATTATATTACTGCTCTGACAATCTATTTCTTAAAATATATAAAAAAAAATTCTTATCCTTAAAAGTCAAACTATAAACTTAGTCATGTATAAATTATGTCATTTAATAAATGCTAAATATGTCTGATATTTTATTTGGAAGTTTATATTTAATTACATTGATTATAATTAAATTTAACTATTATGTTTTAAAAATTACTATTTTTAATTATATATTACACTTAAATAACAAAACAGAATTACCTTATTAAATCACTACTTATAATATTTTGTTTTTTTAATATTTTAATAGTTACTATACATTAAAAATTATGAAATCGAAAATTAACATGTTTGAAATTTTTATTTATTTGTAATTTTTAAAAATAAATTAAGAAATTTGTGTAAATTATGTATACTTTAAATTGCTTAAAGTGTCATTTTTTGTTACTTAATTATGTATTTTAACAGAATATTGTATAGCTAAGATTATCCTTTGATAGTGAATGAACAGAAATTACTTCAGCACATGTGGTTTCATGTTTTAAATAATCAGTGTTTGTGACACATTCCTGTAACAATAGATAAAGTATTAACCAATGGTGTGTCACTATCATATCAATAATGAACTTTGACCTCACATCAAAGCAAGCTGATAGGCTGCTTTTACATTCAGCAGTCAAACATTTTAGGCCTAACTTTTGCTTAGAAATTTAAACATCTTTTGTATCACATCCAGTTGCACATAGTTAAAACTTTGTTTCCAAAATGGCTCCTCGTTTCTTCAAATTTAGAACAGGAAAATATTATGTTACTCTAAAAATGTAATTGCATTTAAGTAAAATATTAAAAATATTGAATAAAAATATGGACTTTTAGTTATAATTTTAATATTTTGAAATAGTATGTTCAATTTTTTTTAAAAAATTGTGATATTTTTGATTTTATATAAATATTAACATAGATATGATACTGATTGTATAAGTTTTTCTATTCATTTATTAATAATTGTTTTATATAAAATATTGAATCTTTTTTATCTTTGTTAAATATTTTTATATAAGTTAAACAATTAGTTTATAAAAGCAAATTCAAATGTACACCAAACATACATTGAGAATTTTCTACAAGCATTGAGAAACATGCATTTAGTTTACAAAAAAAAGGGAGTCAAATTAGTGTTAGCCATAATTTATTAATTTGAAATATCATTGCCTGTTGAATTTTAAAATCTAAGTAAAAATTATTTATAATTATCAAATAAGTGATTTTTTTTATAATTTAAATATTTTAGTCCGACAACAGCAGTTGTTCCTTTATCTCCAGAAACATCAGTTTCATCACAAGAATTATATCAACTGTCTCAGTGCCTTCAGGTAAGATTTCCAAACATTAAGTAAATGTTGCTTAGGATTAACTAAACATCTGTTTAATGTTGTAAGGGATAATATTTCTTATCATTTTTTTAGTAATGAGATTTTTAATATAATTTCTATTTAAACATTTTCTGTTATTGGAACTATTTTGTTATTAAAGCTCTATTTTATTGATATTTTTCATTAGTCTTTTAGATAAAATTGAATATTAATTTTTTATCTGATTCATGATATTCAAAATTATTTGATGGAAAATCTGAAATTATGTTAAAAATTATTTTAATTCAGAGTTAAAATTTGATATGTTAATTTAATTTCTTGATTTTAATGTTTGTTAACTTTAATAGTTTATTTTGATAAATATTTATAATACTTTTAGGAAGCACTTCACAGAGAACAGATACTTGAACATAAGCTTGGAACTCTAAGTAGAGTTGTTTCAAACACTCAAGATGAATCTGACATAGGCTGGAAGGTAAGTTTGTGTCTTTAAAAGTAAAGTCACTCAATTATATTTAATCATGTCTAATATTAATATAATTCAAATATTTGTTACTAAAAATTTCCTCCTTTGTCTAAATTGGCAGCCAAATGATTAACACTGGCCTTGGTTCAACAGTTTGTATTTTCAAATCCAACCTTGAGCTTAGATGTTAGTAGTTCAGATTTTACTTTAAATTATAGTTAATGTAGGTCCAAATATAATTAGTCCTTGTTTGCAAAAAGGATTATTGGGTAACAAACAACCTAGTCTCCTCTACTTATATTTTTCTTTAAAAAAATATTAGAAATTTTAAGATGTTGGACACATATTTTTATTGCATTTTAAATATCTTACAAAGATAAAAAAATTTAGATTATTTATGCATATATGTTATAGTGTGTACAAAATGTAATTGTTATTAAGTTACTTTAATTTAATCAATAAAATTAAAATTGAAAGCATGAATATTATTACGGCAAGAAATTTTTCCTTGCAGAGAAACAACTGAAAATTATTTTATTGCAAAGAAAAATTCTTAAATCATTTTATAAGTAGCCATTATTCAAACAATTTCACAACCTTAACTGAAATTAATTTGTGATTAAAACAAATCCACTAAAAAGTAATGGAAAAAATAAAATATGTAAAAAAAAGTTGTTATTTGATTACAAATTAATTTTTGAAAAAATATGCTTTATATCATTCATAATTCAATAACAAATAGTTTACACTCACAATAGTTTACATTCATATAGTTACAACAAATAGTTTACATTCATATAATTGTGAATAATTTGTTTTAATTGACTAATAATATTTTGATATATATTTGCTGCAAATATGTGTTCTGACGTCATATTGGTTATCTTAAGTTAATGTAGAGAAAGGAAAATTAGTATACATACTAGTTTAATATTTATTTATCTCTATTATTAATAATACAATTAAGTTTTTAGTTATACAATTATTTTAAATGAAATATATATAACTTAAAACAATAACACTTGACATGTAAGACTTAAATTATACTTAAAGGACATTTTTATTATTCATTAAGTCTATATTTTTTAATATATACTAGTTTTAACTCTGGAAATGCTTAAATTATTCAGTCAAATTTTACAACACTTATTAATTTACAGTACTACAAAGTTAACTTTGTTTCCCTTAAATTTACATTTACTGTTCTACCTGTTGGATTGAAGTTATTTATTTTATTTATTTATTTCCTTTTCTTAGTTTCTATTTATTATTGATGTATTGCTGTTAATATCATTCTAATAAATTTTATTTATTCTCACAGGCACTGATTGAGGAAGACAGACTTTTAAGTAGAATTGAAACTTTAGAAAGCCAACTACAAACTTGTGGAAAGGTTAGCAATTTATTTTGCTTAAATAATTTAAATGAACATGATTATTGCCTTAATACAAATATTCATGCATACAATATTAATGTTATTTTGCATACAAATATTAATTTTACTCCCTTCAAATTCTGAGATTGCTTAGTCTAGATTGCATTAAATGAAATAATTAGTGCACAAGAGAACCTTGATTAACAAACATATTTCGTTCCAAAATAATACTTATAAAGCGAAATACTTGTTATGTGAAACAATTCTCACACAAACTAATGTAAAATACAATCCATGTAAAAAATGCTCTCAAAATTAATCTTCTTCATTTTTTCTTCCATCACAAACTTACTTGATATGTGAATTTTAAGTTACATACCTAATTATTATTTTAGAAATACCTAGTTATTTTATTTATTAGAAAGATTTTGAAAGATATTTGTTTTATGCTGCTGTTTAAAAATTTTACAACAATGAAACACAGCTTTATCATTAAATAAATTTATACGGGCATAGTCACTTTTCTTCTTATTGCAGTGATAGTTCTCAATGTTAGATGCAATAGTTTTTCTTGTTTGAGCATTTTTTTTATTTCATGAGAAAATTGTTGTTTTTCTGATATCTCTTCTGACAAACTTTCCTCGAAGCTTTTTGCTGTGAAATACAATTTCGTAAGCTCTTCAATGGTCAGTTCTTGGCTGTCCTCTTCCACAAGCTTTTTGATATCACTGTTATTTACCTCCATTCCTGTGATAGTGACCAAAGACAATTTCATTGACAATATTCCACTAGAACTGTCTCAAACCTCACAAATTCACGCTTGACAACGCTCTCCAGGTAAAGCTTCTTCTTCGCTGAAGTTAGGGTTTTCTCTCAGTAATCCCTTCTTGTGCTTTGTTGCTCATCTTAAAGCAGGCAATGAAGTGAAAGTTTTTTCAAAATTTTCTGAGATTCAGATTGGTTTATTTTATCAACAATGCTCTAAGAATTCTTTAATGTAGAGCTTCTTAAAGTTATAAATAATTTGCTGGTCCATGGTTTGGAATTATTCCAACCTATAGACTATGAGGGGTCATCTAATTAGCCTAGAGGATTAGCAGGAATATTTTCTATAACAAACAAGCATGGAGTGTCAGATTTATCACAAGTAAATATATTTTCAGAGGAAAATCAAACACTTCCTTGATCCACTCACAAAAAAACTACCAAAATCACCATGCCCATGTCAAATTTAGCCTGCACTTCTAAATTTTGTATTTATTGATGGCTCTTGGAGTTTCTGAATGGTAAATAAGCAACAGATGGATTTTCAAATTACCACTTTTATTGACACAAAATAGCAACATGACATGGTTTTCCAATAGCTTGTGGCTGGGCAATGCATTTTCCTTTGCTGTTGTATACATTTGCTTCTGCATTTTTTCTTTTCACAACCTGTTTCATCACAATTAATTTCATCACATCAGTTCTCTCTGTGTCGAAATTGGCTGCTTCATTGTGCAACGCAACACAATATATGCCTGTTCTCCTCTTGAACTTCACAAACTGGCTTCTCTTAAATACTTCTTTGGCTGTTAATGATCCTGACCTCTTCTTCTGATGACGTTGTAAAAAATCATTTTTGCCTTTTTACTAATGTTCTTATTAACACTGTCATCCTTAAAATTGTTTTTCATTTATTCATATGAAAAATAATGTTTTAACATCATTGGGAATGTATGACTGTTCCATATATATATACTTGTTACTCATTATGAAACATCTGTCTCTTTAATCTCATCCTTGTTTATAAGAATAGAATAAATCGTTGATGTGTACCATTTGTATGTCAGATTATCATGGTTACACCTCGTTTTCACTTTTACTCGTAATGATTTAATGCTTTATAAATCTGGATTTTTTCTTTGGGTGCACTTTTGCAAGTTTTTATTAAGCTTTACAAACAAAAAACTACAAATCTGTTTCCTGATTATCTTCCTAATAATTAATAGTTAATTTTTATTCATGTACATGTAATACAATGCAACACAAGTTTGAGGAAATATATGATCACAAACAATACTATAATGCTAATGGAATGAGTGTTAATGTAAGATGTATTCAATCCAGGATTTTCCTCTCTTAGCCACTCATTAAGTGATTCATTCTCTCATTAAGTGATTATAATTTATTTTGCTCATTACGCAAATTACTTGCCGAGCTGGCAGCCGAATGGTTAGCGCTCTTGCCTTCGGTTCAACAGTTTGTGGGTTCGAATCCCACCTCGGGCATGAATGTTTGTAGTGGTTCGGAATCCACTTTAAAACGTAGGTCCCGATCTAATTTGCCCTCATGTGCAAAAAATGACCGTTGAGCAACAATCAAACCAAACTAAGCAAATTACTTGTTAAGAGTGGTACTTGTTAGCTAGGTTCTACTGTACTTCAGTTCAATAGTTTATGATTAGATTAGACTTTGGTGTTAGTATCAAATTTATCTTTGTGTACAAAAATAATTGTATGGCAATAAACTAAATGAAAACTTACCTTATATATAATTGATTATATTGAGTAATTAAAGTTAGCAATTAAATTAATGTACTTATATTATTTTATCATTGTTTAATAGATTTTCCTTCACATTTTTGAAGAATAAAAACCTTGTTAAATAGTAATATTCTTCTGAATTTGTGTAATTATTTTGATTTTTCTATTCTTTTAATAGAGACATTTTTTTCTCAGAATGTATTTCTTTCTGAATACAGTCAGAATCTATTTCTATCTATTGACTAGATTTTTTGCCATAGCTAATTTTTAGTATATGAAATGTTTTATTTCCATAATATAGAAATTAATACCATAATATAGAATTAATACCATAATATAGAAAAATCTCAAAAAGTGTGCAGGATATATTATACAGGATCATGTTTCAATTTTATTACTTTTCTATTGCTTAAATTTTTAATTATTATTTTTTCGTCTATTTAATAGATTTAATTATATGAATTACATATAAGAAGTGTTCTTGATTTTTCTTCTTTAGTATGTCTTCTGTTTTCCTTATTTTAATGTTATAATTTTTCTTACCTTTAACTTTGAATTTTTTATTTTTATTTCATCAAAACTATAAAATCTTAATTTCAGTTTCAAAAACTTTGATTCTTGCGTTCAAAAATTTTCTCAAGATTATTTATACTTAGTACAGATTTTATTGACATTATCTATTACATGTTCAAATTCTTATTCTTCATTTTGTAGTCACATACATTGTCAGCATAGTTTAAACTAATTTTGAAATTTTTTCTCTAGAATGTTACAGAAGAAAAATTAAAAGATGATGTTCTGAAATTACAAGAAGATAAAGATAAATATCAGCTTGCTGCAAAAGTATGTTTACCTTTTCATTATAAAACTTTGAATTCTTATTTATAAATTTGATTTAAATTGTGTATTTTATTAGAATAAAAACTCTTAAATAATAGGTTGATAAATATTCAATAAATTCTGTGTTTTGATTTTTTATATATATTTTTTGTAGCAGTTATTACTCTTGCCTATTAAAAAATTTTTGTACTGAGATAAATTTGTTTTTGGAATTCTCAGGAGGTTGTAATCAGATTCCATATTTTGGAATCATGATATTTACATAAATTACACGAAATAGATAATGGTTAACACAAATAATTTATTCAGTCTTTCCTATATAGTTAGATTTATCAAGCCTCACTTTCTTTGTAATACAATTTTAAATATGCTTGATATATTAAGTAAATATAATAAAATTTTACTAGAATTCTATTGTATAATTGCATATTTAAGCTGATAGCCTAACATGAAGGATGTTGTATAATTATTAAATATATTCTGTGTGCTACTTCTGGGAAGATTTGCTTGAGAATGGAACATATATCATAAATGAAAAAATCCAGTTAACTTCAAAGCATTGACTTGGTTGATGTGTATGTAAATACACATTTGCTACCAAAGGTACAGTATTCTTACCTGCAGTCCAACAGTTTGTACATCAAATCCCACCTTAGGCTTGGATGATTGCTGTGGTGCAGAATCTATATTAATCTAGTTCCTGTGATCTTGTGTGCAAAAGAATAATCATTGAGCATCGAAAAAACAAAGCAGATACATATGAAACATTAATATAGTATAGGGTGCAATTTAACATTCAAAGTCTGTTGCAAAACATTTGAGCACTTATCATAATATATTCTGAGGAAGATTTTTATAAATGATTTACTATATATTGATTTGTTGCAAAATTAAATGTAAAAAACTTTTTGAGGTTCATCCTAGGAAATATGCATCAGAAAATAAAAATAGGACATCCTATAATTAATTATTCATTAAGTAGTTGGAATCAAACCTTAGAAACTTTCACATTGAAGAGGATAACATTATCACTGGCCCATGATTGGTCCTTGATGATACATATGCAATAAATCATTTTTTTACGATATATATATTTGATTATTTTATAACATAGTGGTTTTATATTGGAAATGCACTTTTGAGTGTTACAATCAATATTTCTGACTGTGTAATATATACTTTGAAATTTTGATTAGTCAATGAATTCAGCTTTTATTTCTGGTTTTATTAAGATTATTTTATTTATATTTTCCTCTAAAATTTTTTGTTTCCCCTTTTGTCAACTTTTAAGCAGATATTTGTACTTTTTTATTACATAATTTAACTTTCCAGTATTTTTTTATTAAATGTTATTTTAATTTCACTTCAGTACTCCAAACATTCATTTGCATAATGTTATTTTTCTTGGGAAAGAAACAAATACTATCCATATTTTAAATTCTGATTTTTTATGAACTTAAGTTCTTCATTCTTGGAGAAAAGAAATTAATTCAGAGAATTTATTACATACCATATGATATTAAATTTTTAGTTATTAAATAAAAGTATTTGTTTCATAAGTTTCTAACTTGTATAACTTCTCGTAGTTTTTGTTTCAAAAAGGCATAAAAATTGTGAATTTTATAAATTTTACATAAATATCAATGTAACACAAAAAACTCAATTTAGTGTTCTAAATGGATTTTCAAGTTTTAAAACAATCCATGATGAGTTTTCTTTATTTTGTTAGATTCAGTATTCATATGTGTGGCAGAAATTTTCTACTACATTATGAAATCTTAATTGTAAATATTGTTGCATTTGTTATGTTGTATAAGTAGATAATGTGAGCATAGATTATGAAGTTAAAGGCGTATTATTTAGAAATGTTAAATAACAATTTATAAGCTAGTGAATTGTCTTGAATTTCTCTAAATAATTTCATCCATTTATTAGCTACAAACACCCATTAAAATATTTTATCCCATATCAATGAAAAGTATTAAATATAAAGTAAGAAAAATTATTAATTGAAAACCACTCAACAATCATAGTCCAGTGATATTAATATGACTACCACCACCTACTTTTAATAAAAGGCACTGTATTGAAGTGCAGATTATATAAAATCTGCTGGAGAAAACCTTAAAACATTACTGTCTGTAGTGTAATACAGGAACAAATCAATTTATTTATTTTTCAAAAATCATTATCATTAATTTTAAGGCCTAAGTATAGAAGTGTTTTCAAAACTACTACTTTTGCAAACTTGGCATATCATCATGGTAAAAATATATAATAGGCAACTAAGTTTTCCGATATGAAATCCTAAATGTGATGTGCCATTGCACATTGGACATGGATAACAGAAATAAGCTACACTACAAAAATGCATTTGATTATAGGTATATTAATCTCTAGATAAACCAAAGAGCTGACAGCAATGTCTCCTCAATTTGTTGTACATGGATCTATACAGTAGATGCTCATTTAATCCACTTCTGTTGATTATTGCTCATATCTAATGGCAATGACAATTTGTACACCAATATCGAAAATAAATGCTCATTGATGCTTTTTTCTATCAGGCATAAATGTTGGTGTATATAACATGGAATTTCCTTTAAACATTTGATAATAAAAGGAAATTCCTTGCATCTGTTTCTAGAATTCAAATTGAAGAGGGCATTATAATCTAGGAAATATTTTCATTCCATTTTCTGGAAGCATTCATCATAGTGGAAGGCATGGTATACATTTTTCTTGTAGACCATGTGACCCTACATGTTGATTATTTTTCTTAAACATTGTACCATTTTCAAGTTTAAAATTTGTGTTTAAAAGCTTTGTGGGCTTAAATATCATTGATTGATTTTTTTTTCCTTACATCTTGATAGTCAAGTTGTTGATACGACAAAGATTTGTGAAAAATTCAAGAACTGTTATGCATCTTCAAACATTTTGCACTCCTCATTACATTATTTCTAATGGAAAAATGACACTTTTCAGCTGCAAAAACACATCCTCCCTAAGCTTCTTACTTTTGTGTAATACAGTATTCTAGAGCAGTGGTTGCCAACTCTTTGACTTCCCATACCAGTAAATTCATAATTTAAAATTTTATATCTATTTTTAAGTGTTAAATATATTTATAAAAAAAACTGATCTAAGATTGGATAAAATGTACCTAGTTAACAAAATTAAACTATCAATTATAACCAAATTATGAAATCTTTATTTATAAATCATAATAAAATAAACAAAAAATGTGAAAACACAAAACGATTAAAAAGTGGATTAAGTGTATCATGATTTTAGCATTATACATTCGTAGTGTGAAGGATGTTCCTGCTTACTTAAAATTTGATCCCAATAAATACCAAACAGAAAAAATATACACAAAGGTAAGATTTAAGAACATACCTGTCTTTAAAAAAACACCAATTTATACAGAAATTTCCTTAATAAGCTAACTAATATGTTGAATGTATTTTATATTGCACTCAATATGCTCTATTGAGATATTTAAAGGCAATCTATCTCTCTTTTACGTGCTTGAACTGATATACAATGAATGAAACTTTAAAAGATTGTGAGACGAGACAAAACGTGTAACTGAAACAGTACAGCAACAGTAATATGATTTATTTATTGTGGTGTTATTCTAGGAAATGCCATTAATCTACAAAGTAGCACTTTTATAACTTTTCACATATTATGAAATGAATTATATTTCAATGTAAACGTAACATAATGAGTAATTCCACTTTTTTCCGGAAAACAGCAAAATTTTCTGGTCCACAGGCTACCCCTTTTGTGATTGCTATACTTGAGTATTCAGATTACTTAAACTAAAAGAAACCTCGAAATTGCCTGTAAGGCCACAAAATCGAATATTATTTACTAGCTTTGCAGCTGCTTCAAATATGAGTTTTATATTCTGTGCAAAGATTTACACAGAGCACCTTAATGTATACTGCAATGCAAAAAAAAATGTTCCCAGGATAGTTTGATTGAAGTCCAAGAAATCCAGATTTTATTTTATCATATTTGGTACTCCATCAGTCGTAATATTACATGTATTTGTTATAGGTGCTTTCAAAGTTTAAAGGTCTGAAATTCACGAAAAGTATCACCTCCCTTTAAAGAAGATATGTACGCCAGTTCCTCAGTAATTTCAAAGTTCTCATCAACACCTTTTATAAATAATACTAATCAAGAAGTATCATTAATATCAAAGTTTTCATCCATAACTATATAGTAAACTTTATGTCCAATCTTGGACTTTAATTGTGATGTCAAAATTTTATCTTGTTTTGATTCTAGAAATCACAGTCTTTTTAGATAAGTTTAGTTTCAAAACTATTTTTCTTGTCTTGACATAAACTATCACAAACTTGGAACATGCTTTGTTTAATGGACTCCCCATCACTGAGAGTTGAGCTGGCAGCTGAATGGTTAACGCTCTTGCCTTCGGTTCAACAGCTCATGGGTTCAAATCCCACCTTGGGCAAGGTTTTCGTAGTGGTTCAGAATCCACTTTAAGCCGTAGGTCCCTGTCTATTTAGCCCTCGTGTGCAAAAAATTACCGTTGTGCGACAAACCAACCAACCAAACAAACTAACCCCATCACTGAGAGCTTTATTATTTTTAGCAATATTGTATGCTAGAATGTAACTTCCTTGTGTAGCTTTTTCTTAGTTATTATTAACCTTCATGAAAAAATTTTGCCGTGTTTATATTTTTTTACTAAGACTTACTGCGTTTTGTTTTCTTAAGTATTCAAACATTACTTTGTAACTGGAATTATTATGCTTAGAAATGTTATATTCTTTGAAGACTGCTTCAGCTTCATTGTAGATGTTTATCAATTATAATTTAAAAAAATACTTGCAGATCCATTCATCATTGTAAGCACTGCACTCTGAATCAACTTTGTTTTTTCAGTAATCGTTTTGGTGTGAAATATTTTACAAATAACCCAAACAAACACTAGCTGTGCTATACTTTTAATAATTTTACTATTTTTGATAATGATGCTGTATGTCTGCAATCTTTCCATATGCTATCAGTAGCATTAAAACTTGTACAAAAGTGCTGGCTGGAACTTAAAATGTGCTGAGTCTGAGGTTTAATTCACCTATATTGGATTCCCATGTGTTTGCTGCCCAAGAAAGGAACACTTGGTGGGGCCAATCTACAGCAATAGCTAACAAAACTTCAGCTTTTAACACTTTGCATATTGAAAGCTAATCTGTACTGGCTATTTCTATTGATTTGTTTTGTGAAACAATAATAAAAAAATAAAAGATCATCAGTCCAATGAAAAAAGGAAATTTAGAGATGAAGTTATGTATAATATGTATAATTTGCCCTTAGACCAGGAAATTAAAATTCTATCTGATGGCTGTAGTTTGCCAATCCCTTGGAAGATTTTAATTTTCTTTTACTAACTTTTAAATTACAAGTGCTCATTTTGTATATTCTGTTTAAGACTGATAAGGTCTTACGCATTGACCTCTTATTTATTGTTGCATGTTTTTATATTATTTGAAATAAGAGAATACTTTAAAAAGAAATAATGTTTTGCATAATTTTTTTCATACTGAATCTGAAATTTTTAACCTTGTATTTGAACTTTAACTTCTATGAGTAATTAGAATAGTAGCTGTAATTAATATAATATTTTATATTTTTTTAATTTCAAAATAATTGTCATCAATATTAGTAAATAGTTTTTATATAAGTTTCTAAAAATTATTTCTGCTAAATATTGTATTCTTACATTTACTCTAATTTTTTTATTACTTTGTTGCATAATTTTATTTTCAATTTTTCAAGTTTATATTTTCTTATCTTTCACTTAATTACAGGAGTCGTTAAAGAAAATATTACAAGAAAAGCTTGAAGCTATTAGGAAAGTACAAGATCTCGAAGTATTTACACATTTTCATATTTATCCGTTTCATATTATATCATTTTTAAGTGCTAGTGTTAATTGAAGTCTCTTTACTTTCAGAATTCCCTCAGCAATACTGAAAACGAATGTAGTCATTTATTAGATATAAATCAGAAAAAAGAACAAGAAATTCAACTATTACTTGAAAAAACTACTGAAAATGAAAAAGAAATTTCTAATTTGACCAAAAAATTAGAGGTATCATTTACTGAAGATTTTATTTACAAAGATTTAATTTTATGTGCTGTCATATAGTGTATAATGTTGATGGTTAAGCTATTGTGCAACTCATATTATTAGATTTATCATTAAAACTGAATTGATTAGCTTTTCATTGGTTTTATTATTACATTATTTAAATGTCAGTTTCATTAATACCTTTTAATAAGTAATGAAAATTTATCTGATTTTAGTTGAAAATATTTCTAACTCATTAATTTAGTGCATGCATTTTTGTTATTTCTTTCATCAGGAAATTGAAGAAAAATATCAAGATTTGTTAAGTCAAACTGCTGAAGATAAGCTTGCTTTAGAAACTAGTGCTGAAGAGATGAGGAAAGGAGAACAAATATTGTCCACAAAGGTAGTGTGTAATTTCTTAATCAAAATTGACTTTCGAATCTTTCATAAATATTTTATCAATCATTAAAACATGATTAGGGTTAGATTATTGTTAAGCTTATGTTTTATTGGAAAAAAATATGCAATTATAAACAAAAAGAAAATAATAATAATGCATACTAGATCTGCATTTTAGAGATTAGTAAAATCTAATAGAATATTTTTCCTGTATATTTGGTAAATAATTTTTTGAATTTCTTCCCATAAATTAAATTTACTTTTGATGAATTTAGTGCCCTTTCAGTTATCAACTGAATAATATGAATTTGTAATGTATTTTGTATGGTGATATAGGTTTCTATAGTAATAATAATTTTTTTAAAGTAATAAATTTTTAATTATTTTGCCTGATGTCATTCTTCAAAAAAACACTTTTCCAATCATAGTTTTTATAATTTTCTTTAAAACTTTGACTGAATCAATGCTTATTTCTCATAATTGTGAAAAATGTATAGTACACTTACATATATAATACACACACATGCAGGTAATGTTGATTAACTGAATTGATTAATGGGAAAAATTTCATTCCTTTAAAACTTCATATAATATATAATTTTTATATTGACAAGTTAACTTATCTAGAATTAAAATTTAATGCAATATATGTAAATCATTATAGTCAGAACACCATTAAATACAGTAAAATTTTAAGTTATTTCTTGTTTATATTTATTTTTTTCAGAAAAAGATTGCCAAACTGGTCACTGAGTAGTCAGCTATCTGGCTTTCAGTTAAATTATTTGTTGATCTGACTCCCACCTCAAGTGTGAATGCTTGTGGTGTTTAAGTATAATCTTTAAATTGTGTAAGTCCTGATTAAATTAACCCATGTATACAAAACATAGCTGTAGTAAACATACCAACCAATTGCAAATAAAAGTCTTGTGTTTAAAAAAAATTGAAGATAATTTTTATTACTGAATATCTCATTTTCACTAAAATAATATTTTTCTTAAATGCTCTTCAATGGCCATCTTAGAATTTTTTTTTTCCCCAGCTGAATGACATCTATATATATTTAAATCCTTCTCTACTGAAATCAATTCATATTTTTCCAATCATTAAATTTAATGTGATAGTTTTTAGTGTCAAAATGAATTGACCTGATTGATTTATTGAAAATGTTGAATCACAGAAGTAATTTTTTTAACGATTTTCATTTAATATTATTTCTAGATTGAAGCATTAAAAGCTGAAAATGACTTTGCAAAGGAACAATTAAATGCCATGAAAGGTAAATCCTTTTATTACTGTTAATTCTTTGTTGTATTTGCAGTTAGTGATTTGTGTAAATTATTTTTTGTTTATTCGTTTTAATTTCTTAGTTTCAATCAACTTAGTTTCAGATTGAATTGACTCTTGTGTGCAAAAAATAATTATGTGTTTAACTATATGTACTTCAAAATTCATTTATTTTACATATAAATTTAGTTTCTGCTTTGTCTTAAAATTACTTTTTATGCTTCATATTCATTAGTTATGAATATTTAGAAAAAAGCTGATTTCAAAAAGAATTCTTGTGGAGAGTTATGCATTGCTTATAAACTTCCATGAAAAAATTATTAATTTAAACAAATGTTTTGTGATTGGTCTTAATATGATTGACTTATTTGCTTAATTTTTGTATATTAAAATTTTTGTATATTGTCTCTGAAAGAAGAGTAAAAAATATTTAGAAATCTATATCTAACTGTATTAATGTTTATTTTTAATTTGGTACCTCCATTTTTGGTAAATATTTAACTTTTTCTTTGATTTTATGTAATTTTTGATTTTACAATGTAAGATATAGAGCTCATAATGAAACTGAGCTAGTGAAATTTATTATAGCTTAAGATTTGAAATGGGTGATATATTTGATTGTGATTTTTATCATTAAAAATAGTTATATTCATTTGCTAAATTTCTCTTCATTATCTAAAATGTTACCGTCCATTTGAAAAAATCCATTTTAGCAAATTTGTCTAGCAAAAAATTCTTAGGGTTTTCTTTTCATATCTTATTAATTTCTATTAACATTTGCTTAATCTGAATTAAATTTTTTGTATCTCAAAAAATATTAATTTGCAGCCGACTGACATCTCATTTTAGTAATTCTGCTATTTTTATTTAATATTTGAGCATTAGAGCAACCATCATTTGAAATGCATAAATAGATTGAAAAATTTCATTTTAAAGTTTAAGACAAATTTATTTCCTGCTGTTGATAGTTGCAATATCTATATTTATTTTGTATAGATTTCATCCCATTTTCTTTTATTTTTTTGTAATTTTAATTTTTTCAATAATTTGCATGATGCCAAAAAATTTTTACATTATTTTAGAATTCTCTTTATAAAATATTTTTTATGCATTGCTTTGTTTTGAAATGTAACTTCTGATTAATATTTGCATAGAGAATAAATTTATTAATAGCATATTTATACTTTTATTAGCTATATTTTGTTTGTTATATGTCTTTAATTATTTTGTTTGTTAAATATCTTTGTTTGTCAATCATGTTTGACTTGTGTAATGAATATACATACCTGTATCTCACTCAAACTGATTGAAATATTTCAAATACAGCTATTTTGAAAACAATTTTTACCAACCAATTTTAAAATTCCGTGAAATTTTAGTAGTTTTGATGTAGCTAAAAAAAACTCAGACAAAAGTATTAATTCTTTTTTAATTTATTCTAGCTCATTTTGATATACTTAAAAAGGACCAAAATTTAGATGGCAATGTGGAAACAAATGGAAATTTGTCTACACATGGTAAGTATTTCCTAAATTTTTATGTGAAGAAAATTTTACCTTTTTCTTTCTATGTACGATAACAAAAAAAATGCTTTAAAATACTTGCTTACATAAATTTATAGTTATATTTCATATTTGTTATTTGTATAAATATAGTACTTAACCAATATGCTCAAAATCAGTCTTAAGCAGTATCCATGGCTTAGAATTTGTAGATTTTTTTAAGTATAAATTGTGTATAATCTTTAAAATCAAATCCATGCTTCCCTCAAAAACATTTTAATTCTAACTTTAGAATTCTACTTAAATAATGTTCAAGGATTGTATCTCATAAAAATAGAAATACAGTAAGACCCGCTTAACGCGGGGGATACGTTCCATCAAAGTAGAGCGTAATGCAAAACAGCACTAAACGAGGCTATCTTTACATGTAAATATTGGGGTTAGAGGAAGATGGCTAGGAATTGGTAAGGTATTAAATTTAAAAAATATGTTTTTTTTAATAAAAATAAAACCAAACATTTATTTCTTAAAGCCCAAATTAATACACTATTATTATTTCTTGCAAAAATAAAAACAAAATATAAATAACAAAACGAATATTCTTAAAAAAAAAAAACAAATAAAGTTCTAGGTCAGTCATATTTAGTTAGCCTTCCGCGTTTTCAGTGTTCTGCCTTTTTGTGACAAAAGCATCTAATGTTGTTTGCCTTTTTCTTTTGCGTTGTTCTCTTAAAAGTTCTTCATAAACGGATAGAGCATCTCTAACACCACGCCTTACTTTTGAGCTCCTGTCAAAATTCAGATCATTTTCAATGAATTGATCCATTATTTCAGTTATGGTAGACAAACTCCTTTTTACAAAAGCCATCGAAAGTTCTTTTTGCTCTTCTTCTGAATCATTGCTGTCAACATTTTTGTTTTCTTCTTGTTCAATTAATTCCTTGAGCTCATCATTAGAAAGACTAGCCACTGCTTCTTGAATTATTTCTTCGACATCTTCCACATTTACCCCTTCAAAACCGCTGTGCTTCATTAATTTCACTATCTCTTCCACTATTTCATCCACATCGACAGAGTGTCCAACGTCATCGCTCTTACTTAAATCCGGCCAAATATTCTTTCATACTCCTTTCAAAGATCTTTCTGTTACCTCATTCCGAGAAAGGCCATGTTTTCTGCAGTATCCACAATGTTGTAGTTTTTCCAAAATTCTCTTATGGACTGGTTCTCTTCTCCGTCTGTTTTTCAAACATTTGCTTAAAGGTTCGTCGCAAGTAATAAGCCTTAAAATTAACTGATGGATCAAGGCTAATGCCTTGGTCCATTGGTTGAATTAAGGCAGTTGTGTTAGCCGGCAAGAAAACCATTTCGACTGGAATGCATGTTGTCTGATAAATTTGTTGGGTGGCTTGGAGTTCTATCAATTAACAGAAGTGCTTTTTGTTCAAGTTTTTTAATTCCGCAATAACGTATAATAGACCAGCAGAAATGTTCAGTGAACCAATCCTGGAAAATTTTCGCAGTTATCCATGATTTTTTATTAGACTCCCAAATTACTGGTAAAGTTGATTTAGATATGCCTTTCATCGCTCTTGGGTTTTTGGAATGGTAAATTAGTAATGGTTTTAATTTAAAATCTCCACTTGCATTAACATCAAGTAGAAGGGTTAAGCGATCTTTTGCAGCTTTAAATCCTGGTGCCCGTTTCTCTTCACGGAATAGAAATGTTCGTTTCGGCATTCTTTTCCAAAACAAGCCTGTTTCATCAACATTAAAAACCAATTCTTGAGGATAGTTTCCTTCTTCAATTATTTTTTTAATATCGCTGGAAATTCAGCCGCCGCTTTTGTATCACCACTTGCTGCTTCTCCTGTAATCTTTATGTTGTGAAGGTTATTTCGATGTTTAAATCTATTAAACCATCCTCGACTAGCAACGAAAGTTTCACTTGTGCCAATTGTCTCAGCCTGAATGTAATTAAAAATTCTTCTAGCTTTTTCCATTATGATAGATTGGCTTAACGGCATATTGCGGTCAATTTCATCGTCAATCCATATAGACAGTCGTTTTTCCATTTTCTCTATGATATTATTTCTAGAACGGGTAATTCTAGTTGCAGAGCTGGACATAGTTGTAGTTGCCGATGACAGTATTTTTCTTTATTCTTCATGATTGTCCTTATTGTTGAAGTCGGCAAATTCAATGAAGCACTAATTAGAGTTTGACGTTCACCAGAATCTAATCTTCTAATCACTTCCATTTTAGTTTTCAGTGAAATGCTTTTTCTGGTTGCTTTCTTTTCTTTTTCATTATCACCCATAGTAAAAACTAAAGATCAAAATGTTTGACACTGTAATATAGTATTAAATATGTAAATTAATACCTACTTTCAATAATGGCAACAAATGTTTCCAATAATAAAAATATGTCTGTACAATACTGCACCAAACAAAAAACACGAGTACACTCTTTCGGATATGTATTTGAAACCTATCACTGCATAATATTTCGGGGCATCCCCGTATGCTGCGAGCGATTTCGTGGAATCCCCGGGTTGAAATAAAAGAGCGTAAACCGAAACAGCGTTAAGCGGGGTCTTACTGTATCTTTTATGCTGTTGGTTATTTCACAGTTTTATGTTCCAAAATTAGCAGAGAAGCACAAAAAGTGTTGCATGATGAAGTTTTAAATATTGTAGACATCTAAAAAGTTTGTCGTAGATTCAGTGACTTAAAATAAGTGATGAAAAATAGCTAGAAACTTTTACTATATTGGAGATTTATAACAATTCAATAAGCACTTATACATAACAGCATCTCTGCAATCAGACAGATGACTATGAGTATTTGCAAACATAAAAACTTAATATGAAGTAGGCCATTTGCCAGCAAATCTATTTGTAATTAGTCATCTAGCGAGAAATAAAATTATCATTGTTGATGTTAAACTACGTATATACCCATCCTCAAGTCACTAGCTTAAGCTTCTACTACTTCAAATGATTAGTTGATGCCACAACCTCGAAAGTAACTAGTTCTGAAAAGCAGCCACTTGGCATAAACTCTTAGACTTTATGCCAATGTGTTTCCAATGAAAATCCAATATGTTTCTCCTCTGTGACTGGAAAAGGAAAAACAAATTCAAATTTTACATAGCAATCTGTAAATTAATCTTTGAAATTGTGTCTTCTTTTGGTGATTGTTGAACAAGTGGAGGTTGAGCATAAAAGTATTTTTTATCAACCCTTTTTCTGTCGCAAGTGTTTATATATATACATCACTTAGCTGATGCATTAACTACAATGCACTGCTATCAGTAAAGCTAGAACTATGACTTTGGAATACAATAGAATGTTCTTGACATTATTTATGCTTGTTTTGTAAAATAAATAATTAGAATGATGCACCTCTGACTCATCATTTCCTCTTATACTCTGCATAACTGCACATGCCTGTGTGGAAACCTGTGGCACCAGGGAGAAAATCTAGTAATTTTATTCAGCAGTTAAGGGGTTAAATATGAAAAGTAATATGAAATTTAAGAGATATTTATGGAAAGAAACATAAAGGAAATTTTAAACCGATGATTTTATTGAAATTATTATACCAATAAATTATTATTTGCTAACAATTTTATAATTGGATAGTCAATATCATATTGTAGAAAATTTTGTTATTTCACAATTTTAATGATTATTTCTTTTTTTTAGAAGAATTAAATTCTACGAAATCTGAAACTGCTGAAAAGAATTTAATACAAGTACTTAGTTGTATGTATTAAACTTTCAAATCTTATTTTCTGATGTATATATTTTGAGGATTATTACAATGTGTTAATTATAATTTTTTTCATGCAGAAAAAAATTCTCTGTTTATTATTGGGCATTAAAATTGCAAAACTATGACAGAAAGAAAATAAATTATTTTAACTAACTAACATGCCTCAGATAATATTAAATTTGCAAATAGTTTAACAGTTAACTCAGGAATAAAATTAATAGAAACTACTGCCTCTCTCGACATCTACAATGTCTCGTACTTATTTAGGCATGTGACAGGTTTAGGTGACAAAAGTGGGCAATTTATTCTATCCTGCTTAAAGTCTATACTACTCTTCATCAATCATAGTACCTGGAAAGGTGGCAAGCCAGTCTCAGCAATCCTGACCAGATGTTTTCGGTTAGTGGGAGGTCTTAAAACCACATGAAATCCAAGACAACAAATACCTACTGCATCAAGAAAGATCTGATTGCAACTTGCCTCTTATTTCCTTGCATTATCTTTGTGAAATAGGGTATTTCCAGGCCTTAAAGAAATAATATAACCATTGGCCTTAAGATTTCAGAAATGTCTTGGTCACTGTTCAAATTATTATTCATCCAAATTATAAATGTTCATATGATGAGCTTCGTAACTGCTGTGACCTAATTGGTTAGGATGTCATTCCGATCAAAAGGTAGTGTGTTTGAATCATGAATTAACTGAAGATCCATTGTGTAAAAGCAGCTATGACATGTTAAGTAGATTGTGATTGCAGTGTCCCCTAAGTGCACTGATACTATCTGATAGGGCCCAACTTAGGGCTAAGTGCAAAAAAGTATGCTGGTGCACTTCTGTAGAAAAATACCATTTACACCAAATGTGTGATCAATATGGTGACAGTGCAGCATGCCTAATTTTGGACCTTGCACCATAAAACCCAACCAATCTACAATATGATGACAAATTCCACCTAGTAGCAAGCATGTCCTTCAGAATCATTTTATACATATATGGTCATAAGAATGTAGGATCAGAATTTGTCTAAAAAAGCAGCATTGTGCCACCCAACCTTTATTATACATTATATTTGTCCTCGTTGCGAGTTGAAATTTTGACCTGGCATGCTATTCAGAATAACCCTTGGAAACCCATTCATGTGTTTATTTTGCATTATTTAGTTACTATGCAAATGGCAATATAACAGAACAATGGTTCATACTCTTGACTATTATCTTGATTAGAAGGAACGAACTTGCTTCTGTTAAATTCTGAAACTGGCCAGTATTCCATCTAACGTGAAGCAAATATGGTATTCTTAAAAAACTCTGATTTTACAATGCAATTTACAATTGAACAATCCATTGTACAGCCTTTCTGTTATGCTGTGCTTCAGATCTTGTTTGTTCCTCTTACATCATCCAAGTGCTTTCAAATGCTTATTTGCATATTCCAACTTTTTTCCCTGTTTGTAATCTTGAGATTCATAAAATTATTCCTTCCCGTTATCGCAATTTTAATGGCCAGCTGTATTGTTTTTTATCTACAGAATTATTATGAATAAAATATATTTTTATTTCATTAAAAAATACTATATTAAATTATTTTTAGGTGAAGTTAATAGGTTGGAATTAGAATTGCAAAGGGTTCAGAAAGAAAATTTCAAGAATGAAAGTTTCTCTAATTCAGAAACAGATGATTGTACTACAAATGGTGATGCTAAACCTCCTGATTATGTAAATAAACTTCAAGCTGATGTACAACAATTAAAAAGTAAATATATATATATTGCATAGATATGTCTTTAAAATATTGAAAAACACTGTTTTACTAAAGAAAATTCTTTAAATGATAAAATACAATGTAAAAATATATTTCTAAAATTAGTTTTTAAAAAATATTATTTTAATTCATAATTTACTTAAATGAAGAGGAATACTAATGTCATCATAAAAGTATGCTCATACTATTTTTTAATCAAGTAGCTTTCATAAAATATTTTTGATGAGATCAATTAAATGTATTTGACAAAATATCCTGGTAACACTTAAATTTATTTTTTGTGTGAAACTATTGGATATTTTTAATGTTTAATAATATTAAAAGATAATTTTTCATCCCAAGAAATAAAATAGACTTAATGTAATCTTTAAATATATCTTTAAAAAAAATTATTTTTTCTAAATTGTCCAAAAGTATTAGCTTTTCTTTAAAATGATTGAAATTTGCCACTTTAAATTTATATTGAGACTTTTCGATGCATAGAATTATGAAAATTCTGTATTTTTTATAAGTTTTAAAATTGAAAACAGATTATGTACTATAAGTGTTTTGATAACTTAATCATATTTGTGATCTATGAATGTTTTTTAAAATGATATATATATATATATATATATATATATATATATATATATAGTGCACTTGCCAAATTAGTTGAAGAGAAAAAGCCAAAGATTATAAATAAGAGTTAGAAAGCTGCAAATCATTAGGTGGTTATAAAAAGGTCATAAGATATCATATTGTCAATGTGTGAATACATAAAATTATCACTCCAGTAAAAAACTATGACAATGAAGTTTACGGGGTTATTTTTACTGCTCTAAATTATGTTTTTAAGAATCTGCTTTACTCTAAATTATATGTTTGGGGTTTGGATTGAAACCAAGTTTGCTTATAACAAAATGCTTTACAATATTATGCAAAATTACCTGAAGCTTATGTTGAAGATGCATTGCTGTATTGAGCAGTTAAAGGATCAGTCAAAAGTTCAGTTAAGCTGGATTAAAACTCAAATTTACAATCCACATGTTGAATATCCATTCATCATATCACAGTTGCTTTTGGATCGAAAACCATATTGTAAATGGATTGATTCCTTTCCGAAAATAGTTAATTGGCACTCTGAGTTCCATTGAAGTTGATTCCGGTTTTCAAATCAAGACTGGAGAAAATTCTTAAAGTAAAAAAATTTGCTTCCTGCCAATTTTCTCTTTGATTCACTGAGCTCAGAAATGTCATCTGTTTGTAGTGGCTGGTATTTATGTTAATGAATATTGCAATGACAGTGGCATATTTCTGCTGTTTATAATAGCTTTTAATTGGATTGAGCTTTAGCTTACAAACTTGAATTAAAATGTCAATCTTGTTAATGCCATCACCCATGTTTAGATCATCCAAAGAAGATTCATCCTGTGTGGTGCATCAGGTGTCTGTAGCATGTAACTGTTAAGATATCGTTTTTATATGTGGTGTACTTCAAAGAACAATCTGTTTCACAGATTATTGCCAATTTTTTCAGCAATATCTGCCCCAACTATACAATGCAAATTTCCATGTTTATTGTTGTACAATCTCACTCTCATTTTACATAGCATTGTCCGTCGCCATGTTGAACAAGCTGTAAGTGATCATTTTTTTATTTCGTTAGTAGACATTGGAACATCTTAAGTTTCATTTGGGGCTTAGCTTGAAGCTCTTGTCTGTATGAAACAGCTCCAGTGGAATCCTATTACTTCCTCACATCTGGCTAAATATACAAGAGTTTGCTGATTTGCATATTGGAGAAACATAAGATAATTTAGGTTGTAAGTTCATTATGAAATAAAATCTAAATCCTAGAACATTTTTGCCTCAATTATATATTGGTCACTGCAGCTGTACTAAATTCTCAAATTCTTTACATAGACTTGCAATTTGCATTAAACACAAGCATTTTTACTTTCTTTTGAAGTAGTGTTCAGTTATTAAATAAAATAAAAACAGATATAAATGTATATTTTGCACAAAATATATATGTCTAAATGTAAATAATTATGCAGCTCCAGTATACTGTCTAATTTGATGTTTCAAAGTGAACGGAAAATATTTTCGTCATTTAATATTTTTAAATATATCTGCATGATTTTCTTGATGTATAACTGAAGCTTAGTTTTATTTAAAATGATTCTATGTCCAAAGTACTAAGGCGCTTAAATAGTTTTAAAGAATTTTAATTTTGATATTTTAGTGAATCTCGATTTTTGGTTATTTCTAAATGATAACAATTTAATCTGATGATTTCACTTTATTTCTATATGCAGTATATTAAAATATACTATATGAAAAAGATTCCTAAATGCCAGGATGCTTTTACCAAATAATATTATATATAATATTTATATACTAAAATAATATTTATGCATTAAATATTTGAATAAAATATTAAAAACTAAAGTTTATTAGTTATTTATAATTTAAAATTTTAACAGTTATTAATAATTTAAATATTTTATTAAATGATTTTTTTTGCTTATGTTTATTTAATTATTTTATTGCATGATATATTTTGGTGAGAGTAGCTTCTTTTCCTTCTTGATAAATTTAATGCATGCCTTACATTTTTTATAATGCTTTCCTTTTTGCATGTTACATCAGCCTGTAGTTGTGAAAATCTATCACTGACTTGTACTGTTACTCTTCTGAAAGGTATTATTTAATGTGTATATTCTATTATGCTATATATGGATTATTGTTTCTGCATTGCTTGTACTTTTTGTCTTTGTTTTGCTCTTTATTTTTGTTCAGTAATGCTACTCATCTTTTTGGTGAATTGTTCTGCTAAAATATGTGCATAAAGAATAAGATATTCCTATTAATGAGAAATTTATAAGTTTGCAATGTTTCTTATTAAATATCAATTTTTCTTAGAACTATGAATACTACATTACTGTGTGAATTAATTGGGTACAAACATATTTTTAAGAAAGTTGAGGGGAATCTAAAGGGGTATTGCTGCAGCAGTTGGCAATAGAAAATCCAGTTTTTTTAGGATTATTAATCAGCATAAGAATTTTGTGACTGTCTTCAGTACAAAAAATAGGTGTGTGTACCAATACAAGGTGATACCTCAAACAGACAAATTTAGTGTATTAAATAGTAAAATGCATTTACATAAAGCAAGTACAGATCTTCAAGGAGAATTATTAGCTACTGAGGAATTCATTGACAGTTCGACAGTCTTATTGAAACTGGGAGATCTACAAGAACATCAATCAAAAAGTATAATACCAGCAACAAAAATAAAAATGCTTGGATTGGACCAGGAAATATCAATCCTGGTGAAGTGAGGAGTACCCAGGGAACATCTTATACAAATAGATAAGCACTCAGAAATATGTTTTGACATTATTTTACTTCTTAAAGACCTGGTAGCTTAGTATCATTTGAAAGGATTGTGAACTCTATAAAATACATTTCTATAATAAAAAGAAAAATTATGCCTATAATGCAAATGTTTGCTGATATTTTGGGCATCGTTCAACAAGATCTGGTTCGTATACTTCTAAGCTAGTAAATAAATTTTTTCTCTGGTAAACTTTGAAATGGCCTGGTAAAAATTTTTGCAACATTGTAAATAGACATGTAAATAAAATGGACTGTTCAAAAAAGAGAACAATGATTGAGAATGTTATATTGTTTCTTGATGATAAGATAAAAATAAATGGTCAAACTTTGTGGAATACATCCCAGACTTAGTACTAGAGGACAATATATTTCGTATTAAATTGCTATAACATGTTTATGTAAGTCAATCTCTACCAATCAAACAACAATTGTGAAAATTTTTGTGTTTGTCCCAATTAATTTGCACAATATTGTATATCAAATTTAATATTATATAAATATTTATTATTGTATCAAAAAATATTTTATTATAAGAGTTATACATCAATTCAATACAAAAATTTCACCTGAATTAATAGCTTAATGCATTTTAAATAAACTGTACTATATACATGTGCATATTTTATGTATTTTTATGAATAAAAACAATACAACGATAAGTGCAATTATTGCTGTTCAGGATTATTCTTCAGTAATGAATTAAGTACATGTTATTTTTTTGTTACATTTATTTTTCAATATTTTAAATTTCATGTGGTGCATATGCATCATAAATGACAGCTCTCCTTCTTTAATTTGAGATCTTTCTTTTTTTCATGATTGTAATGGCTCTGAAGGTGCACATCTAATTTATCTTTTTTTTCCTTCCCCTTTTAGAAATAACTAGCCCGCTATTTGTGTTTTGTTGGTTCATTCTCTTGATAAGTTTAAAAAGAAAATATCTTAGAAAAACTGCAATAGTAAATAATAACTCATTCTATTCTTTGAAATCTAATGGCTCCATGGACTGAGTATGAGCAGTACCACTTAGAATACTATTTATTAAAAGATTTCATTCATTCTGGTATGCCGTGCTTTGTGATGAAGGGAAGACAATTTTAACATAAAAATACTTCATGTATTTCTATTTTAATGTGTTTTGTATGTTTTTCATAACTTCATATTCCTTTTTTATTCTAATCTCCAAAATGATAGCATTTTCATTTTGTTTACTGTGTGTAGTAAAGATATCAGTTGTGCACAAAAAAGGACTTTTCAAACAAATTTATTTAAAAAATAACCGACAATGCAAGTTCAGTAGTAACAGTAATAAATATTTCTTATTTTCTCCAAAAATATATAAAATTATAGTTTTATTTTATCTTTATTATAAAACAATCTTTCAATAACTTACATTAATCATGCAGGAGCATTATTCAGAAATATGTCTAAATAATGAATTTAAAAAAATAGTATGACATGAACACATATTACAAACATTATCGATCATAGAAGACATAATGCAAACAGAAATAAACAATTCATTCTTCTAAAAGAAAAAAGAAAAAAAAAACCTTTGTCTTTTTCTATACTTTTTGAAGTTGTGAAAATATTTTTTTAACAGTATATCTTCACAGCTATTGCTAAATTTCTATGAATACCTAATTTTTCAAAATGTTTCTTATATTTTTTAATATTAAAATGAGATGTTTCCTTTAAAAATAAAGTTGAGGATTTTTTAAGTGAAATAAAGTCATGTATTGTTTCTGATCCCTTTGACAATCATAGCTGTTTTTTTAGTATCCTATTCGATAAAAAAAGGGGGGGTATCTCAATCACTGAATAGTATACTAAATCTCTCGAGGAGAGCATATGACTCGAATTCTACCATTTTTAAAGGTTGCAATGAATTAGGTGTATGTAGCTATCCTATTTGTCTGAAAAAATCAGAACTTTAATGTTTCTCCAGTTCTCTAACATAATTTGATAATAATTATAAGGTACACAGTTTTCATGAAAATAGAAAACCAATATGAAAGGTATTTTACACCTGAAAGGTGTGGAATCATATTTAGCAATCCACTTTGAATCCTCCTTGAAATGGACTTACAATTTGTGTAATATACATTAAATATGTTTTTTTGTTACAGAATTATTGTCTGATGCTAGAGATAACAAGAAGCTTACTGATTCTGAGTTATTGCAAGCTAAATGTAAGTAAATTTATTTTCAGTTATAATTGTTAGCATTCAACTAATGATGTTAATTATTTTTGAAAAAAGATTGTATTTGTTTTGTCCTTAATGACTTGATCAATAATTTAGTGGCTTAGTAGCAGCATTTCACGCTCCCATGACACAGGTCCGAGGTTCTATCCTCGGGCTGGGCAAGGTTGACTCAGCCTTTCATCCCTTCAGTGGGTCGATTAACTGAGTACCAAGCATGCTTGGGAACTAACACTGGGGGTCTTACGTTAGCCTAACCACCTAACTGGGGCATATGTTTCTCACCCCTGGGCCCTCGGTCATGAAAACAGTTATGGGTACTGTAGGCCTTGGCCCACATGGGCTGTCGTGCCATGGAGTTTAGTTTTTAATATTTAGAGTATTTTTATTTAAATATTTTAACATTTAATATTTATTAAAATAGCATTTTTGTGACACAAATTAGCTTATTTATTTTGTATGTTTTTTTTTTATTTTTCTCCATTTAATATAATGTCTGAATATTTCAAAAAATTGTTTCATTTGTATTCTGATTTTAAATATAAGAAAGTCTGATTCTTTAAAAAATATATATTTTAATTTAAAAAGATATAGTCCTTCGAAAATCATTTCCTACGCATCCTTTCTAGTTTCTAATTATTTAAAATTTGTGTCCTTGAATGATATTTTCTATATAGGTCAGTTGGAAGAAGCAGAGCGTGATGTCAAATCAAAATCAGCTGAACTTCGATTTGTGTTACATAGGTTATATAAAGCTAAGAAAGAATTGATGGTGAAAACAGATCAAGCAAAAATTTTAGAAAGTAAATATCTAGATTTATTTCTTGTTAGAATGTAAAAGAGAAAGTTCTTGATAAAAATGACAGATAAACCAATTTTTAAATTTATACATTTAAGAAAAATTTTTATTTTGTTTAGACGGTCAAAAATTTACTCCTTGGTGCTAAATTTAAAATGCAAAGATCTTTATTTAATCTGTTTATGAAAGTAAAATGCCTGAAAGTCAAAAATAAATTGCATAAGTTAAATGAATATTACTTTTTACTTCTAGCATTTGGCACAACTGAACAGTTAAATAATTTATCATATCCAAAATTACTCATGTTATTCCATATTCATATAGATGAAATCATAAATAGTACAAATTATTAATCGTTTTTTATCCAATAATTCAAAATTAAGTTAGACATAATTATAACTATAATATATCATTCCAAAGTGATATTGGAATGATGAGCATGCAATGATAAGTTAGAAATTATTTTATTATTAAAGTGCTTTCTTTGTTTTTAAATTTGACTTGTTACTTAAAGAAGGGAAAATGAAATTTTTCCTAAAACTATTTTTATATAATGAGATGACATTAAATTCTATGTAGTTTACACATATTTCATTGTTAATTTAATAATTATTAATTTTTTATGTTGGTATTTCCAACTTCTCTGTACACTTTAAAAATGCAATAATTTTAATTAAAGGAATTAAAGGAAGGAAATATTACACAATAATAAAATTTTATTGCTTTAGAAAATTTTCAAAATTTTATTTGATTTTGATTTATTTTATAGATAAATTAATGGCATTAACAAATGAGAGTGATCCATCTAAACAAAAAGAATTGATACAAGAAGCATTGAATGAACTAAAAATTTCATCCTCCTCAATTATAGATTCTGAAGGTTTGTTTCTAAATTGCAATAATTTTTCAATTTTTATGTTTTTTATATTATTACTAGTAATATTTGTTTTGTATTACATTGAGCATGTTCTAATTTAACAATGCAGTATTACTTTATTTCCATCAATCCATAACAGTTATGTCAATTTTACTGTAAATCATAGATTTTACTAATTGTCTGATTTAAATTCATTTGAAAATAAATGTTTGTTCAGTATTTAAAAAAGAAAAATACTGAAGCTGTGTGTGTATAGCTTAGCATACTTAAACAAATATTGCATTGTTGTATTAAAGTTTTTTTCTGTATCAAAAGAGCATTATAATTTAATATAAAAAATCGAATTGCTGTTAATATATTTAATTTGATGCTGTGATCTTTTAATGATCAATTAAAATGTTTTAAAAGAAAACTACCAAAAATAAAATTAAACAGCTAATGGCATTATTTTCTAGTTTAAAGTTCACTAATTGTTAAGATCTTAATTAGTCTATATTTGTTAATATACATTATATATTTTGTACTGCATAATTTGTTTTTCGTATGAAAGTTGTAATGTGATTTTCATGTCTTTATAAATAATTAAATTGTTGTATCTTATAAAGTATTTCGTAACTTTTTAAGAAGTTTGCCTTTGTTTTTTTCATTAAGTTGTAATATGATTTTTTTAAAGCTTTTCATTTTTTACTAAAATATGCATAGTATATTTGTATTGCAAATACTTGCCTCTTAAATATTTTTTTATTTCCCATTAGAAACAGTATCCAGTATTACACAAAGTACCAAAGAGAAAGACTATATTTCATATGCAGAATATGAAAGTTTAAAAAAAGATTGTGCCATATATGAAGAAAGAGTGAAAACTCTGGAATCTGATTTAATGAAGTAGATTTGTTTCTTTTTTTATTTCCCTGCATGAAATTATTCTTATATGAAAGTGTTAAAACTTGTGTAGATTTTTTGCTTGAAACTCTTACATAACAATTTAAATGGAAAAAAATGCATTATTATATAAATATGATTTTGATTTTTTTTTAGCTCAGTCGTTTTTTTAAGAGTTTCTGAAGTATTATAAAATTTCAAATCGGTACCTTTTTTTAAAAAAAAAATTTTTTTAAGTTTTTCATGTTTTTTAAAATCTGATACAGTAATAAAGTTTTTTTATTTACTTTTGAAGAAAATTGGAGTTTTTAATTGTATCACAAGAATCAGAATTATTTCACTAAATTCACAAATTTATATTTTATATAATTGTAATTACATAATAATTTTATTTTATATAATTGTAATTACATAATAATTCATAATATAAATTATATTTCATAAATAAAAAGAACAGTTTTAAAATATTGCATTTTGAGAATTATGATTTTTCAATTTCATAAATTAATATGTTAAATCAAAATAAAAACATAATTTGTAAACTTATTTTCAATAAAGTAAAAAATAACATAGAATTGTTTACTTATTTTGTTTAGCTTTATTATATTTCTGCTGATATGTATTAAAAACTATAAATATTGATAAATTTTTACTTTTTAAAATATACTATTTTTGTGAAAAACATAGTAAGATAATGTAATGTACAGTTATTGCAAGCTTATACTGATTGTGAAATATTGATATTTGATAAATACTCAACATATATATATTACCTAAATTAGATTTCCATATTTTGTTTTTTCAGATGTAAGGACTGTTCATTTTTAATACACATTTAATATAAGTTATTGTATGTAAATTTACTAAAATTTATCATATGTATCTCATTATTTTAATTCTAATGTGAGTTAATTTTCCATTCGTTTCTATATAAAAGAATTAATACTTTTGGTTGTATAAATTATTGATCATTTTTATCATTGTGGTTTTTATGTCTTAATAATGATAACATTGTTACAGGCATGTATATGAAAATTCTCGTCTAGAAGCTCAAAGTAAAATATTAGCCGAAACTTGTTCTAAACTTGAATCTGCTAAAACCAGTTCTCAGGAAAGTGATCAAGATTCTCAAGATGACTTGACGCCTGTAATAAAGTCAGATTTAGTTGACACTATAAAGAAAGTTAGTATTTATCTTTTGTAGATTTAAACTAAAACTGTTGGGGAAATTAATTATATAAAATTAATGTTACAACAAATTTTTTTATAGTTATTAGATGCTCAAGAAGAAATCACTTTAATAAAAGAAAGATATGAAGAATGTAATAAAGAAAAATCTTATCTTCAAGGAGAGCTCAACACATTAAAAGAGCAACTTCAGCTGCTCTCTGTTCAATCTAAAACTGTAAGTCTTTAATTGCTCTTAGATTATTCACTTCCAGTCTAATTAGACCTTGTGTGCAAAAATTGACTCTGAATGTGAAAATTTTTAAATGTAAATATTTTTGCAAACATTTTATTTGAATTAATTTGTATACTATTATTCATTAACTAAAATGTACTCTCCTAATATTTAATTCTACTCTGATTGAAAAATATTGTAACTTTTAAAAATAATTATTTAAGAAAAAAAAGTCAAAATTTTTAGCTATTATAATAGGGCCTAATAAGTATTTTGCTCTAATTATTTCTTTCATTTCTAAGTTAATTCCTTTTTACTGTGCCAAGAATTTTCATTTTATTCTATATTCACATCTGTCAGAATGGAGATTTGGAGTTTTCTGGATTTTGTTGTTTGTGAATATGCATTGTCTTTCTAAAAGGGAATAAATATTCAAATGCCTTATAATATATATCTTTTAACAGTTAAACTTTATAGTTTCATAGTTCCAAATTTTATATTTACTAGAATTTTATTTAAATATTGTCACATTAAAACAACCAATTTATTTTTATTGAAACAGTAAAACATTGATATTTTTGTAATTATCAAAAATAATTACTTGTTAGAACTTAATATCTACTAATACGTATCTACTATGATAATCTAAAGTGTTGTCTCAAATTAGTATTAAATTTTTTTTTTTTACTATTTAGCTTTTGCAGAATTATAAAAAATTTCATACTATTTTAGGTTTCTGTATGTTCTATCATCCCTCTGATCATTCTTGCTGTTGCTGTCATGTTGGCGTTTTATCCAACACTAGCGCACCTCACTGCCACATCCGACCATATGTAATTTTTGAACTACATGAAGACACAGATGCCTTAGCTGTCTAAATGCAGCGGAATTAAGTGCGATAGTCGGAATGTACTGGCGAATACAAATTGAGTGAAAGTGTATAGTAGTTCATTATGTTCTCCCTATTTTGTAAACAGATATGAGTAATGTTTAGATTGTTTATAATCCTCTTTTGCTTACTTGTAATTAGTGTATTGTAATATTTTATTGGCATGGTCTGAGACCTGCCATTTTGTACAGTCAATTAAATTTATTTGATCAATTTTGAATAAAAATGTATTATGTTTAAAATTGATATTTTCACTGCTAATGAATTATGCCTCTGAAATGGCTAAAAGTGACTGAGATAAGACTGTAAAGAGATAGAGATTTTATCATTTTGAAGAAATAGGCTAACAAATTTATGAAGAAATGTGTAAATAAGTACTTACAGTGTAACTCACTGAGATGTAAATATTAGGCTGATATAAATACACTGCAATGTGTGCTATTATAGAATTAAGATTGAAAATCTAGAGTTATTTGTGTTTTATTTTCTTATAGTTTTTTTTATAACATCGGCCGTATTTAGAAATATTTTTTATTTCTTTGAAGTTTGTATCTTTGTATTGTATTCTTTATTTTTGAAACTGTCCATTTCTTATATAAATGTTATCATAAGCCAATATTTGACACAAAATCAAAGACTCTATTAAGATACTTATTGCTAAAGTTTTATTATTCTCATTTTTTTAAAACTAAAGAAGTTACCTGAAATAAGTATGAAATCATGTAATTCTCTTTTAATAAAACTTTTACTATATTTTCCATAAATTGTTCTTTATACAAAATAAATGCTTTTTCTCATCTTTAAAATTTAATTAACCAGCAATATCAATTTTTATATGCCTGAAAATGGAGCAGGTATTTTATACTATTGTCATGAGTAGTCTATCAGATTGCTATTGTGCAATCTCTGAGCTTATTTGTAGATAGAAATAGTTGATAAACCATTAACTTGCCAATAAGATCTTATCGGGTTCTCTGTTTGCTAGAAGTACATCTGAAGAGCATGCTTGATTGGAAAAGGATAGTCTGATGTTCTATGAAGTGTGTGTTAACAACAATTATTTCCTGGAATAGATAAAATGCTGTCATTTATATTCTTGTAAATGTTATTATTGGTTTTTATGTCTACCTTAATATTAATCTTATGAAAGTATGTTTAGAGTGTCTTAATTGCACTTACATCCATAATACAATGCGCGAAGCTGTTATGCTCCCAAATTTATAGGCATTTAAAATTAATCATGTTTTCATATACATGTTTCTCATTTGTTTAGTAATTTATGTTTTAATTTATATTAATCATAATTGGTATAGTATTCATCAATTTGTTATTTAATGTTATAAGTGTCAAGTATGTAAATATCATTTGTTGTGACTTGAATATATACCTCAAATCTGAATTTCTGTACACGCTTTCATCATCAGTTGATTAACAATGATTAATGTACAGGCAACTACGATTTGAAGTTGACTATTTATTGAATAGAAATCATCTGCCACTTACACTTCCATCAATGTTGTCAATTTGGCTGTTCATCTAGTCATGTGTTAATTTGAATTGGCTACACTTTATTATTTAACAATTGTTCAAGTTGAAATTATTTTTAAACTTTTTGTTTCTGCATTCATAACATGTAAGAATGTTTAATAAATTTTAATCTTGAATGTCTTTTGTTAATTTTCAACTTGGAATAATGCTTGAAGATTAAATTCTCATTGTTTATTTCAATTCCCTTCAGATAAAAGATTGAAAGGATCTTGGTATGTATTAGAATCTAAGTTTATTTTATTTTATACTGTACTGCAGTATATGCAATGTTACATCATTAAATTTTTTTAGAAACAATTTTCATCAAGTATCTGGAATGAATATTAAGAATCAATCTTTTATAATATTTCTTTTGGGTGGACATTGATAAGTTCTGATTAAGTAGTTAGAAAACATGAGGCTTTAATCACATCAATACATTTCTGAATTAGTATTTTTGCCTGGATAATTGGATTAATTTTTTTAAAAAAATGAAATTGTGTTTTAATTATATGCTTCTTTTAAATAAGCTTATTTTTAAAATTTTGATGCTTTAGTCAATAGTGATCTACAAGAAAATAAGTTTAAGTGATTAATTTACTTACTTTGCAATTTTACCCCATACAATGAACTTGGTTAATTGTTTTGATTGTGTAAGAAATTAGCTATGGAAACTATTTCAGTGTCTGAATTGCAGCATTTTAGTATTTTCATATCAAGCATATGTTTAATTTCTCTAGACTTGTTCTCTTAGTAACATTTTTTTAATTATACATCAGATGCATGTATATTTATAAGAAATAATGTGTAGCCAGTTCTACTTGAATTATTGCTTGATAATAAAAAATAAAATAAAATTTAGCTTTAAAAATATTCAAAAGCGATTAAATATATTCTTTTCTTCATTAGTTTCTTGCATCTAAATTCTTTAAAAATATGAAATCTAATAATTCCCCTCCCCCTATTCACAGATATTAATTACATTAAAATTTAAAAAAATCTTATTTGGTTTATAATTAATGTTCTTGTAGGTATATGAAAATGTTTCCAGTTTAGATTGAGTTTCCTTATTTGTGAACTTGTAATTGTATTTTAAAACTGCGCACGATAACCAGCAAATGACAATCAAAATGGTTTTTGTTAATAATTCAATAGGAGCATTTATATAATTACATTTTGAATTTTAAATTATCTTCGTATAATGTTAGACATATCAAGTCCTTATACAGTGAAGTCTCTTTTCATGCTAGCAAATTTATAAACACAATATTTTGATTTGATTTTTTTTTTTTTTTCTAAAAAATATTTGTATACAAGTTATGATTGATATTTTAATTCTTAATTTTTATGTAAATTGAAACTTTAAGATAATTTCTTTTTAAACACTATTTCATTACACTTTTTTTAAGTTTTAAACTCCTGTCATTTATAATGTTAGAAAAGAAATGGAAAGAATAGTCAAGGAGCAATTAATATGGTCCTTCTTCTTTCAGTTTTACCTTACTTAATTAGAGATTTCTATTGTAATTCAAATTACAGAAAATGAAAGTTTCAAAACAGAAAAAGAGTTTTCATCAACAGGTTTTTTTTTTTTGTATATATATTTTGAATTTTGCTTTTATTGCACCCCCAAATCAATCAATAATTCTTATAAAAAAAAGTAATTGAAAACACTTGGTTTGAAAAATAATTTGAAGTGCCATTAAAAGTAGCTTATGTAAGACTGTGTAGTATAATAAAGTGAATATATTAGAAATTCTAACCTAATAGGAAAATTATTTAAGATAATTTACTTTAAAAAATTGTTTATTCAATTAAAAGATATTTCATTCATTTTTTAATATCAAATGTTTAAAAAAACTTATTTGCTCTGTGGTTAATCATTAGAAAAATGTAGAATATATCTTAACAAATAGTGAGAAAAATTTTTGCTGTGTAATGGATGGAAAAATTTAAACTACGGTGTATGTGTGTGTACATACATGATGCATTCATTTATTTAAAAAATTTGTTTCATTGATCACTTTACAGTATTTGTAAAAGTGATTAAAATTTACATTTGTAATTATGTTTTAAACGAAATTCAAAATTGTTTTTCTGCAAATTCAAACTATTATTTTAAAAACACAAATTGTGAAAGCTAATTACATTTAGTTTTAATTTCTTTATACACTGCTGGCCACCACAAATGCAACACCCTGAAGGAAGCATGCAAATAACATGAAACTTACAGCATGCATTAGCGGAGATATGCAAATGTTTTGAATTTCAGCACAGATGCACATTACGCGTGTCTGTGGTGCCATTTCAAAGCGATATTTAAAGTTCGGAGATTTCAACGATTTCAAGTTCGTCATTATTTTTTTTTTCAAAAAATATATATATATATATATATATACCAATTATGCCTCGTAGAAAACAGCGATCATTTCGTGATCAAGTATTCGAGTTTGACTGAGGAAGAATAGTGGCCTACACAGATTGTGGATTATCTTTCAGGGAAATCGGTAGTTGTACTGGACGAAACCAAACAATTGTAATGCGGATATGTAAACGTTGGATGCAGACCGACGCGTTTCATCGCATCCACTTCACATGGTGACAGGCAAATTGTGCGCATGGCAATACGGATCGCACATCACGAACCATAGCGCAATACATTCAGTCCGTAACCCATCATCCTGCGTAGACACTGCACGTACCATTCGACGCCATTTACAGCAGGGTGATCTGTTCGCATGTCGTCCTTTACCTCGTCTACCCTTGACGCAGAACCACTGACGTCTCCACCGCCAATGGTGCAATGAAAGAAGGATGTGGACGGCAGAATGGAATGAATTGTCTTTACTGGTGAATCACGCTTCTGTCTGCAACACCATATTGGTCACAATCGAGTCTGGAGACACCGTGGAGAGAGAGGATGCTGAACAGCTTCGAAATCCACCGCCGCACTGGTCCTGCACCGGGTTGTATGGTATGGAGTGGTGTTGGATATCACTCTAGTACTCCTCTAGTATACATTGCCGGTACTTTAAACAGCCAGCGCTATATCTCCGAGTTGTTGGGGCCAGCTGTCCTTCCTTATGTTCAGGGTTTGTCCACTACCCTATTTCAACAGGATAATACGCGACCGCACTTGGCACACATTATACAAGGGATCCTTGTCAATCGCCAGATTGAATTGCCTGCTCGCTTTTCGGATCTTTCACCGATGGAAAACGTGGTCCATGATTGCTCAACGGTTAACTCAGATTCCATCCTCAGCTGCCACACCACATCAACTTTGGCAACGTGTGGAAGCTGTACCCCAAGTACACATCCGAAATCTCTTTGAATCAATGCCAAGGTGCGTGGCAGCAGGGATTTCACACAATGGCGGCTACTCTGGCTACTGAATTTAGCAGGTACCACACTTCACAGAAGTCTATAAATTTAATCATTTGAAAATTGGTCAACATATTTGTAAAATAAATTTTGTTGTAGTATCTCTTGTCATTGCGTTAAAATACTTTGCCTTGTTCAACATACATTGAAGAGAGTAAAGATATTACAAACAATTGCTCAATCGTCCATCAAAAATTATGCTTGCAATTTGAAAGATTTTATTATTTTACAAATTTAAAAACTCTAAATTTAGAAAAAACGGCATACTATTTTGTGGATTATAAAAATCATTTTTTAAATTTTGTTGAAGAGAAGATAGATATCAAAAGAAAATAACGATCATACAAATATTTTAATACTAAACAGGCAAACGTAAGAAATATAATTTTTGATTTTCTTTCTTGATGTAGACATCTTAATAATTAAATCGAAATAATGAAGCAATAAATAAGCTATGCATGTAATGCAGACCGAATTGAAAAAGTATTTTATTTTTAATTTCAAATAATGGCATAGATTGTGTGTCTCAGAAAAAAAAAGAGGCTGAGCGTTATTAAAAAATGTGACATTTCCTAACTGAAAAGATTATATTGCTCCAATTCATCAAGCAGTTGTAAGAAGTCTCATTCTACAAAGAGCGGGTGTGTCTCAGTTACTCTAACAGTCTCGAGAAAGTCAGTGGCAATTCTTGTGAAAAAAATTTTATTTTTAAGGAGTGAATCAATCTAATATGAAATATTTAGAATCAATAACAGGGCCGTGATAGCCTAGTGGTTAAAGCTTCGGCCTTCAGTCCAGAAGAGCTGGGTTCAATTCCAAATGCCGTCAATGACCCACCTAGTACATACGATATACACGCTTGTGGTTGATCATTGAGCAATAACTATCCCAAACAACACAATTTCGTCCAGTAGACGTAGATATGACATCCTCAACGGGATGTACTCTAATCCAGTAGACGTCTCTTTTTGGTCCAGTTTAGATCCATGGCACGTCAAATATCCACCTATTTTACGTCCACTATACGTCTACGAGACGTTGCCAGTGGATGGCTCATGGACGAAATTTGGATGTATTCATACGCACTGCTCTATACTAGGTAGTTTTATGGATGTATTCTAGATGTGTGTAGATTTTGAAATAATCCCTCATCTATCTTAGTGGCTCATATATTTTTGTCCACTAGACAAAGAGAAAATTATTTTTAATTAGCTTGTTACTTATGAAATTGCTTTAGCATCACATTTTTCTTAATTTTCAGTCAAATATCCTAGATTTCTGACAGATTTACTGTTCAAGTTTAGTTAATGTAATAAAATTCTCACAATTGATAAATTAGTATTATTTTTATGCTCATTATTTTATGGTTAACCTTTTGAAAATTTAGTTTCTTATTGTTTAAAATAAAACGATTATTTTTTCTTTGGAAAAGTTAAAAATTACTTCTAAGAAGTTTCCAGTGAATGCATAAATTAATGAATTACTATTATAACTAGAGAGTAATAATATAGTCAAGGATATTTTTATTTGTGGAGTGTAATTTTTTTTATTTTAATGTCAGCAAAATTATTGTTCATACTTTATTTTTTTAATTAATTTTGTAGTAAGAGAAACTTATAAGAATTATTTCTCAGCCATATATTTTAACTAATTAGATATTATTTCAACAATGTCTTTTTTTGTAAAAGATAAAAGAGAAACTTTTATTTAATTAAAGTTTTCCACTCAATTGAATATTCCAAATTATTATGACAAAAATTCTGAAAATTACTTATTTCATTGTTTAAAAGCTGAATTATTTTCCTTTGTAAATGTTAAAATTTGTTTAAGAAAACATTCCAGCAAGAGAGTGTAAATCTTAATTAATTCAAGAAAAATATAACAAACTAATAGATTTTATTTTTAATGCACACAATTTTTATTCTGATTATTTACATTATACATAAATATTAATAAATATAATTTCACCATCTGTTGTCTTTGAATACTGTGGAGTTCACCACGCAGCATCTGAAAATAAAGTACATTTAAAATAATTAGCAATAACAATTAACATTTTCAGATGAATAACCTCAGACAAAATAGTAAAAATCCTGAAGACAATTTTCATCAATATTTAATTTATTTCTTATCAATCTGATTAATACATTAAACTGATTGGATGTAAATCTCATTATTAAAAAACAGCGTAAATTAATCAGAAAAATATCAAAAATTTCCTTCACTAATTTAAGACATTAAGTTACTTTATAAAAACATAGTTAGAAATATTTTTATTTTAATTCAGTAAATGTTTTAAATATATATTTAGTAATTCAATTTCTAAGAAATATCAGCTTTGTAAATATGGTAACCTTTGTGTTTGATTAAATAATTAAAATTACAAAATGTTTAAAGTATGTTACAAACACCTTCAAATTATCAAATAGAATTGAACATTACTTTTATAATGAAAACAGTGCTTAAGTAATCAAACAGAGAATTGAATTTATATATTAGCGCTTACATAAATATATTTCATTAAAAAAATTTTTATGAGAAAAGTATTTTTTCATCATTTCTACAAAAGAAAACTTTCAATGACATGCTTATTCAAACATTGCACTTACCTGAAACTAACTGCTTCATATTCAGTTCATTAATGGATTTCTTCGTAGCACCAAAATAACAGAACTCAGGTGCTAGTTTATTAACCATCAATTTTTTTAGTGATGCTTATGGTGCAATTCCCAGAAGAAGTTCCCCCAGACAAGCTAAAAAGTGGCACTGAAACAAAACAAATGGGTGTAATGGACTAAGGTAAGTTCCCCCTCTCCTCCAGATCAATGTCAAAATTGAGAAATTGGATCCTCTGGTGTTGCCATCTGTCGGTGGAGGTTAGAGTAAAGTCGTTATTTCATTTTCATGATTCCCTGGTTAAACGAAAGTTCTGACTTTATTTCGCATAGCCGTCAACTAGTGAGCTTGGCTTATCGAAGTGTCACAAGCAACAATAGAAATCAATGGCTTGAAAAGAACGCGTGAATTGTATCAGGAACGAGAGATCTGAACTGAAAGTATATTTCTATCGAAAATGTAGAATTCTTCATAATTTATCTCTAAATACGTCGGAAATAATGTTACTTTCTTTTTCAAAAATTTTTGATATTTAATGGCGACTAATCATTCGATATTTATTGAGCTAACGTTTTATTTTATTAACCCCTTGCCAGTGTCGCCCGAATTCAGTTCGGGCAATTACTGCGTGCAGTATTTGTGATACCCGAACTCAGTTCGGCCAGAAGAAAAATTAACGTTTCTATTTTGTGAAGTCCGAGCTGAGTTCGTTTCTACTTAAGGATACTTAATTCCCTATTTTTCTAATAAATGACACAAGTGGTTCTAGTTTTTACCAATTCCAACATTGGTTCTAAAGGTAGTCCATGACTACAACAATACTATGGGAGGTGATGTTAAAGTCAATCAACATCTTACAGACTTCCCGATTGCTAGAAAAGGGGTAAAAAATATTACTAGAAAATTTTTTTCCACCTCTTACACCAGACGTTATATAAATAACTCCTTTATTTTGCATAATTCAGCAGGAATTGCGAAAAATATGAACTTTAGAAAATCAATTGTTGAACTAAATAAACCAAATGTTCAATTATCAGGACCATTGCGTCCTAGTATAAGCTTACTGCGCCTCACAGGTCGACACTTTCCAGAACACATCCCATCAATGGGGAAAAATATTAACTCTTATAATAATATAAAGAATAAAATTAAACAGTCAAAAATGTATTGTTCTTGGTCCATTTTTCTGAAATATGTCACAGTTAAGGATAAGCCATCTCAAATACTTCTGGTTTTCTCTCATCCCATTGAAAATCAATGCAATCGCAAAAATTTTTATTTAAATATTTTTAGGTATTTATTTCTGTTTTCAAAATTTTTTTATTTTATCCGTTAAAATCATACTTTTTAATAAGAGTGTAATCAGTGGTGATCCCGTAAATTTTTAAAAAAATTTTTAATTTTTACTTAAATAATCCTGATAGATTACCATATTTCTCGGGGATTGTAACAATGATTCTCAATTATTGATGAATGATATATTGTAACCCACATTCTAATTCTTGCTATTATTAATTTTAATTGTTAATCATTTTCTTCTTTAACTAATTTTCAATTTTATGCATTTATTCCAAAATTTCTGGAAATATATTTTGCACGCGTTTCAACTATAAATCATTTCAAATATTAAGCAAGATATTATTTATGCTTTCATTTATAGTATTATAAATTTTATTAAAATGTTCTTGCTCATGCTAGAATATTTGAATTGGTATCAATAATGAGTAGAACAAAATTGTTATGATGTGTTTATTTACTTGTTGTTTATTAATATTTTAAACAAATCTTGGTTTTCATTGCAATTAAAATTCAAGCCTTATTTTTAAGAATTGATTTAATATATATCTAATTAAATTAAGGATTGTAAATCGGGTTCCATTGAAAATTTGAACATCTTCAATTGCGAAAATAAATTTGTTTCAGCTCGCATATTGCAACCAAATGCTACGCAATATTTATTACCTTTATTTGCATTCTACGTTTCAAAAAAATTTAAAGGATAATTACTTTTAAATTATTATTCCTCAAAAGCAATGGAAACTACAGAAAACAAGCACAATGGTATAAGACAATAATGAAATAGTAAGCAGGAAGTTTTCTAAATCTCCACGGTAGTAGCGCCCTCTATTCTACGCATTACAGAAACTTCTATCCATAATGTTCCATAAGTTACAAAATAACGTATTGTATAATAGAAACCTTCTACATTACCGTAACGACTGAGAAGTTACCAATACAGGAACGATTTCAGCAGTTACAGGAACAAAAACGTTATCTTAATAACATAATTTTTGAAGAACGCGTTATTTATTAAACAAATATTAATTTATAACGGTTCTTAAATAACAGTTCCATTTAATAACGAATTTAATAATGGCAAAAGCAGTTATTTTTGAATAACTAGTTATCAACGTTACATTCCAAGGAAATAACATGTTCTAGAAAGCGTTATCAAATAACGGCTTTTTGGAAAGTTATTCTAAGAAATCCGTTCCCTTTGGCCTTCTTGGAAATTCTATGGAGCGAAAGGAAGTTTTCGTGGGGTGACAAAACTGGTTCTTTGAGGAAATGAGGTGTAAGGAAAATTTTAGTGATTGAGCATCGAAAATCACTTACTGAAAGAAATTTTAATGATTTTTGTTATATTCTTTAATCAATTTTTTTAATAATTTCCTACTTTATTATACGGAAATTCAACATTTAAGTCTAGATTGATTTTCATTTACTTATTTTTTAAAATAATTGCAATGGATTAAATAAGATTTATAATTTTTTTTACTGTCAATTGATTTTTTTTCAGTAAGAAATTCTTAAGTAATGTGTATTTACATAATTTGTTTCCCAATAATCTTAACTCCTTATTAATATATTTTATTACTTTAATGTATAAAATATGTCTAAATTTGAATTTTTTAAACCAAGTATAATTCAGTTTCTCACAAGATGAATTTAATTTATTCCTCAATGTAATTTCTATTATAAATTCTTATAAATTTTAACTGATGTTTCTTTTACACTAAAGATTACTATTGAGTACATCACTTATGCTTGAATAAATCTTAAAATATATCTTCTTGGAAAAAGTATTTCTCTAATTAGAGACATAATATAATTAAAAAGTTGAATTTTGATCGAAATTTCTTAATTTTACTATCTTATCAACTTATAAATATAACCATGCGATTAATCAATATCCAAAGAGCACCATCCATCATTGTTTATGGTAACATTAGTATCGAACCCACAGTTTTCAAATAGTGAAATCATTTTAATGATAATTTAACCAGCGATATACATAAAACTAACTTATATTTAATAATTAATTATATTTTACTATTTCATATAAATTTCTTTTCCAAAATTAAACATTTTAATTGAATTTAATTTTCATATAAATAATGTAATAAAGGAAAATCGGATCTATACAGATATGTCATATACTATAAAATTACACATTTATGAACATAAATAGAAAATAATATTTTCTTTAAAAATAAAGAATTGTATACGTAAACCAGAATATTTAGTACTTACGAGAAAATATTCTAATATAGGAATTTGCCTTTATGATAAGTTATAGAATTTTACTTCATATACATGATTTCACTGTTCTATATGCTTCATTTGTGTATTTATCTTAAATAATTTTACTAGATGAAATTCCTCACGGGGAAGTAAAAATAAGAGAGCTATGTGGTATTAATAAAATGTGTGTGAGTGCATTTAAAGTACTAACAATTAAACAGTATTTTTAAATAAAAATGTATGAAAATTGCTTCAGTAAAATAGATAAACGCACTACTACAGTAAATAATTCAGATGCAATTTTTTACTATTGACACATTACATAAATTTAATTTTTAAAAAAATTTAATTGATAAAAATTTTTAAAAATTTACAGTTTTTAAAATTATTTGCATATACAAAAGTTTTTGTTATAAATGAAGAATTTTATCAACTAATAAATTTAATTTGTATTGTTTGATCTGCAAGTATCTTTTGATGTCATAAGAGCTCAAATAAATTAAATTAATAAACAGAATTAACATTTTTACTTTACATACTATAAAAACAGTTATTACTTGTCATTTCTTTTTATGATTGCTGAGAAATATATGTTATATAAAATTCCATAGTTATTTACTTATTATAGTCTTTCAAATTAATGTAATTCTTATTCGTTTGAAATTTAATTGAAGAAAAGTTACTTTAATATGTAAATGTTTAAAGTAATGTTTTAAATAAATAGACTGCAAATATCTATGCAAGGGAGTAAACTTTGAAATCTCTCAGGCACTCATCTTGAAAGACATGTATGTTTAAAATAATGATATAATATCATAGGTTATATATAGAGAAATAACATTAAAAATACAGAAAATAGTATCCACATAAAGAAATAATATAACTATAATTATATATCTACTTTTAAAAATGTACTAGAAAAATGAATAAATACTGTTAAAAATGTACTGGAAAGATAATTTGAAATGTGCTAGTAAAATGTATATTGCTCAAATGTTTACTGTAAACTGTCCAGTTCACAATGGCCTTAAGAGATAACTCTATGGCAGGATTAGAACTAATTATATTTAAAGATTTATATTGAAATTAGATAGGAATAAAGCTACAGAAAAGATCTTTTTATGAACAATTTTTTCCTCATAATTACAACTTAACCTGAAAAATAAATGATGAAAATTTAGAATTTGCAGCTGTAATACGTAGGATATTAATTTTATTGTGATTTTATTTTCAAATATTAGATAAATACAACTACATTTACAAATATACATGAATTAATTTAATATAATTATATACATTGCAACATTTATTATCATGATTCTTAATAACTTAACAACAATAATACTTTTTATTTCAAAACAAATTTTATAACTGGCTTTCTACAAGAAATATGATGCAATTCTTTTATTCCAGTACATCAAATACATTTTTAGGACTTTAAAATTATTACATTAAGAATATTATTTTAATGTAATCAAGTATATTATCATTTAAAATAATTAAAATTTTATTTATATAAATTATGATGATGCTTTCTCAATAAATAAAAAAAATTATAAGTGTCAAAAAAATTTTTTTACAATATATTAATTCTTAAAGTAAATTTCAAATTTAATTATATATATATATTATTAGTTTGATCCAAATTTTTTCGAATGGTACGTTAGTTTCTTCTTTTAATCTTTTTAATTTATAAAAATTATTTCCCAAAATTTTAAATTGAATTTAAAATATTTCACGTTTGCTTTGATATGCGAGCATAGTTTCAAGTTTCTAAAAAATGTTTCAGTTTAATAAAAAAATTGCTAAAATTCACAAAAAATAATTATAAATAAAGGCTGAAAATAAATAAAATGCCCGTAAAATATTAACATAAAATGCATTTTTAAAAATCCCCATTTTTACAAATGTTTTAATCTCTTTTAAAATGAAATATATTTATTCATGCATCCGCTTTTCAGTTAACTTTCCTTCATGAAAGTGAGGAACCGAAAAGTATACATTCTTAGTTGCTAAGCAACGCAACGGGCCAAGCGAAAGCTTTGAATGTGTTCCCGAGAAAACTCAATGTCAATGTTAGAAACCAAAACAACGTAATAACAACTTAAAATTTGGTTGCGGAACAACGATTTTGGCCTTAAAGTTCCGGAAATTCTAAAATAGCGATAACGGCCTTAAAGTTACAAAACAACGAGAACATTTTTAATATTCCGGAAGTTACAAAACAACGAGCACAGCTTTAACGTTACAAAACAACGAGCACAGCTTTAACGTTACAAAACAACGAGAACAGCTTTAACGCTACAAAATAACATAATGTGGAAACGTTCTACAATACCGTAACGACTTTGAGAAGTTACCATTACATGAACGATTTCAGCAGTTAAGGAAAAGAAAAACGTTATCTAAATAACATAATTTTTGAAGAACGCGTTATTTATTAAACGGTTATTTGTTGATAACGGTTCTTAAATAACAGTTCCATTAAATAACGGCTATCTCTACGAATTATTAGCCATTTTTTTATTTCACTTGCAGAATTGCAGATTGTCAGTGAAACGGGTCTTAATCATACTTGTGACTTTATATTGCTATTCTCTTTTCATTTATACATTTAGAGAAATAGAAAGTGATTCTTATAAATTATATTTCTCTGCATGTGTAAAATTATAAATCTTATTTATAACTATAAAAATTAATATTTTGTTTATTTTTCAAACCACATGTTTAATTACCTTTGTGTGTCGATCCTTGTTATGATGTAATATGTCTTAATAAGCATTATTTTTTCAGGAGTGTGAAGTGTTGTATAATTTTTTAAACTAAATTATTTATTTGTCTTCATACTTGCGACTTAATATTGCTATTCTCTTTTCATTTATAGATATAGGAAGTGATTCTTATAAATTATATTTCTCTGTGTGTTAAATTATAAATCTTATTTATAATTATAAAAATTAAGTTTTTGATTAGTTAAAATGGTTATGTCTAACAACTGTAGTAATAAATCTAAAATTGAATCTCATGTTCAACAAGTCTCAAATGTAGAAACTGAGTGTAATTTGCAGGATTTCAAAAGAGAGGCTATAAATTTGGTGGCAAAGCTTCAAACAGATATACTGGAACTGGTATACAGTTGTACTACAAGTGAAGAATGTACTAAAGTATGGAATATGTTGAAAGGTATCGAAGCATCAGTGTTGGGTATTAAAGCCAGCACAACTTCTGTCCCATCAAGTAAATTATTACCAAATAGTACAATGCCTCCAAATAAAAAAATAGTTAAACGAAAGTTTTATTCTACTAAAAGGAAGCAAGCAAATAAGATACTTAAAAAATATAAAAAACCATCTAGTCAAGAGGCAAATTGAATCATATGTAATCTTTTATTGAAGCCATCAAGTGCTGACATGTGATCAGTATTGTATAAGCATGTAAGATTTGATAGATGTATTTGTGTTGAGAGGGACTTTCTTTGCTATTTCATATAGTGAATTTTGAAGTAATAATTTTTGAGCTTTATTCAACTCCTTACCAGACTTGCATTTTGTATAACAATTTCATAACTGATACAGAGAGTTCATCTTTTTCAAGGTGGAAACTTTTTTTAATGTATGTAGAATTTTAATGAGTGGCACTCACTGAGTCTGCATCAATTGTGTAGTTAATGATTTTGTAACTAATGTGACTTTAGGGAATGTTTTTCATTTAGGAAGGATATCAATGGATTAGAGTTTGATAACAAATTTCTTTAAGTTATATGTAAAATAGCATTGATTACTATTTAAAACATAATAGAAAAAATTTGGAAAAATAATTTTTCTGTGTGTTGAAGGCTTTATAAAAATTTCCACTTGTGCTTCATAGAAAGTATGCTTACAAAAAAATAAATATTTTTGTTATAGATTTATTTGTATCAACACTATACTTTTATTAATCTTTTAAAATTATTTGCTTAGAATATATGTGTGTCATTTTTCTTTACTTTTTATAGATGCATATTTTTATTGGTTAAATTGTATATTGACAATTTTTAAGTGGCATATATTACTGAATTGCACAAGAGTTTTCTATAGCTTATGTTTATTTGTACCTGTTATTTCATTTCTAAATTTAATATTTTGCAGTATGCTACGTGCTTTCTTATGGCAGCTCATTAAATTTGTAAACGTTCAACATTTAACTGTTATCACAGATATGTGTGCTATAACTGAAAATAAAGGAAATTTAATGGGAAACTTTTAAGGAAAAAAAAGAGAGGGAGAGATTCAAAATTTGTGAACGTGGTTATTTAACATGTGTGCTTGTATAATATTAGGATGAAAAATTAACTTATCTGGAAAGGGATTTGATGTTATTAAAAACATACAATTTTTTTTTATGTTTTTAAATCTGGCCAGTGAAATAATAATTTAGTAAAGATTTAAAGAAGTATATATAAAACTTTTATATATTGCGGGACAGACAATTTGTGACTAAATGTTGGTGCAGCGATTCCAATATCGAATATCTACAGCTTTCATTATGCATTACTTTAAATATTTCGTTATATATTGCTTATTAACATAGAAAGTGAAATAATTTTAATAAAAAAATTTTGTTATTTCTTCGGAAAAATTTCAAAAAATATTTGTATATTGAGGTTTTTTTATTTTGTATGTAATATTTGTATAACAACTAAGTAATATTTGTATATTACATAGTTGCTTGTAAATGAGGGGGGGGAGTTGCAGTAATTTATATATCGAACAACTCTTGATTTTCTTATGTGTCACTTTTAAATATTTATGTAAATATAAAAACTGATAAAAAAGACTAATAAAAAGCAATGATTTCTTAGATCACTTTTTATTTCTGTTATGTTCCTTAATTTATTATTTATTACAGCTTCTATTGTAAGAAATTACTCCAATGGAAATAAAGTTAATTTGATAAATTAAAAGATTCCTGTATTTTTTCTCGTAGCTATTTAGGAAATTAATTTCAACATGTGGCGGTCTAATTCCTTATTTTAGGTTACTTGAAACAAGAATAAAATTGATATCACTGGATTCCTTCGATAGTAAAAAATTTATGATTAAAAATTGTATTTATGATCTTTAGTTCTTACAGCAAATGATTATTTATGTGTTCGATTACTGTAAGAATTAAAGGATGGTGGCTAGGCCTTGTGGTAGATTCTGCTACTGGGGAACCAGCCATCTAAAATAATTTGGTTGATCTAAGTTGCCTTATGTACAAGATTCCTTTGTGCACTGGTAATGTAGGTCGAGCGAGCTTTTGCAAGAACCTCTTGGGTGGCGTGGAAGACTTGCAAATATAATTTATTTATAAATATTATCATTTAACACTTTATAGCTGTATGTTTTGTGCTAAACAAGTAAGTGTTACTTAAGTAATATGTGTTCAGTTTCTTCATTCAAATTAAAGTTCTGTTTCTTTATTTTATTTAACCAAACTGATATGTTAGTTACTATTAGTGAATAAATTGATGAAAAGAATTACATAGTTATAAGCCTTCAAACTGCTAACAAAAACATTTAATAAATTTATATTTCACCCACTATGACTTTAGTGTAACATTAAGTATTGTACCTTACATTTTATATTCATGACAATTATCAAATTAAAAACACGATTTATCTGAAAATTGCAGGCGTTTAAATTTATACTGTAAAACTTGTATTGGAAAACTCAGTAATGAACCAAATTTCCAAAATATAAGAGGATAAAATTAGAGAAGTAAGCAGCATTTGTATGTTAATAAAATAAAATGAAACGTAAATCGCGAGTTTTTTAATAAAAGCTTGAAATATTTTGAAACTATAAAGTATTATAAAACTTTACATAAATGAAACTAATGTTTATTTACAAATTTTAGCATTAAAGTTCCAGTTACAATCGCGCAAATCATACTACATTCTTTATAAGGACAATTGCTTGACATTCAACATCAAATATTTTGAAATTTCATTTTAATTCTATTATAAATTATTAAATTGTAACTGGAACTTTTATTAGAATTATTTAATGGTATCGATCAACATGTGTACAATCTTAACTGTAGCTGTTAATTTGAATGTAAACAAACAAAAGTTTGCAGAATTGCTTACATAATGAGGTTTTAATTTTATGGTACGATAATTTCCAATAATGCAGTGCTCATGTGGAAACAATAATTCTGAATTCAGATTATCCTGCCTTACTTCAGTTATGGTAACTGTTTCGTACTTTTATAATTAATATTGAAATTTATTCTCGGCTTATGCTTAACTACATAACTGCTAAAATTTGTGTAATTAATAATTGATTTACAATACTATGTTTATAAAGATACATTAGTTCATGTGTATCCACACACTAGATGGTGGGATGATGGATATGAAATTTTTATATTGTTAACTGTTGACTTGTATTCAATAATTTCATGATAATTATAGTTTTGTATTTAGATATGTATAATCACCATCAAGTTTGGATATGTAAATACCAAACAAAAGCAATATATTCAGTGATTTTAATTGGTTCTTTATATCTGCTGTTGATTTCCTTGTATTGTATAAAATTCTTTGAATATTATCATTTTAATAAAAACTAATAAACCAATGTTGTCATGTATTGCTGTAAATTTTCATGCATTGTTGAAAAGTTTTTTAACGAATCTTTGCTATCTGAATCTATTTGAAATGTCTAAAATCTCTAATATCATACATTATTTTATACAACATATGGTCCAGTATTTTGATTTAAATAAAAAAATTGTCTGTTATAGATGTCATCATTGAAGGCTTTTTAAATTATCATTCATTGAAGGCATGTGAATTCACTATAACTTAAATAATATATAGCTGCATATAATATTATTAAAAAGGACAGTAGAGAAACTATTCTTTATTAAATTATATTAAGTAATATATAACAACAGAGTTTTCACATACATAATAACTAACAAAAATATAAAAACATTTCTTTTATATTGTAAGTATATATTTATTACTTACTAGTAAGTAATATATACTTACAACATACAATTTGAGGGTAATACATACTTAACATATAATATAATCTAAAATAAATTTTAAAGTTTTGCATTTTAGGGCTGTAACAATAAAAATAGCAATATAAAAATATCTTTTATATTGTTTTTCAGTATGTAAAGAATAATAAAATTATGGATAACTTTCTTAATAATATTTTTCACTAAAATGTTTTCGCCTGTTATAATTTTAAAAAAAGATTGAAATGTAAGAAAATGTTCTTACTAATTTTTAAGAATTTTATAAAATTGCATTGTGCAAGTACAAAAAAAAAAAAAAACATTATGCATTGTAAGTAATTTATTATATTAGTATAATATTACTTGACAAGCAATAATACATATTTACAATATATAAGCCTATGTTTAAACAAACATAGTGTAATAAAAAAGGACTAGTAGAGAAACTATTTTTTATGAAATTATGTACATATGTTAAACTGTAATATATAACAAAAAAAAAGACAGTTTTCATTCACATAATAACTAATAAAAATAAAACTTTTTTACATATTATAACTAACTAGTAAGTAATATGTATTTATATACAATATATAATTTGAAAGTAATATATTCTTAACACAATCTAAAATCAATTTTAAAAGTTCTGCAATGAAATAAATGGCTCACTAAAAAGTGAGCCATTTATTTCATTTCATTTTTATCAAATGTGTTTGGTGGTGGAAAAATACAAAATTTAAAAACATAACAAAATTAGTGCACAAACGCTGTAATTCAGATATAAATAAAATGATAAGCACTTCGAACAAAATACCATGTAATAAGAAGTTAATTTTAAAATTAATTTCATTTTAAATAAGTTTTTCCTCTATTATTAAAATATATTATTTATCTTAAGAAAAATGATATTACTTTTTAACATGCAAGTTTCTTTATCAAAATAAGCAAACCCAGACTGTGCCAAAAGGGCGATTTTAAAGGAATATTGTAACAAACCGTAAGAATCATAAAATAGTTTTTGACTATTAATGGTCTATCAGTCCCATTACCGTTTTCATTATTTTATGACTCACAAAATAATCTTATGGCCTATGTCCAACGATTGATAGAGCAAAAAATGTTTTTATTTGTCAAGGTAATTAGCAAAAAACTACATAGAGATACATTACAGTCGCCAAGTTTTGAACAGCGGAAACCTCGTGCGTCGACCTGGGTAATTAAGGGGCTCTACCAACACCTCCTAGGGGGTGCTGGCTCTACACAAAACAATACGTCATTAATGACGTAACTCAAAATATCAACCAATGAAAGTTTATTTACAGTTTGACTTCCATTATTATTGTATTGCGCATTTGTTAATATTTTCATATTCGAAAGAAAAAAAAATAATCATGCTTAAAACGCCTAGATATATTGCATATAATGCTTTGATTTTAATATCAGCAGCAAATATTATTGCTGAGGTATGTTTGGAAGAGGGAGAACAAAATTTAAATAACACATAAAGCTTATTTCAACTGCCCATGCAGCTTATTTAAAATAAAGTTAACAATATTTCTTTGGAATGAATTTTTAAACTATGAATTATATATATGTATATATAAACTAAATTATAAACTCATTTTATAAAAATTTATTTTACTGCAAGTACTTATACATTTGAATTATATTAAAAATCCTAATTTAAAAAATAATTTAATTTCATAGTCTGCTTCATAATATTTAAATGAAAAATGCAAATAAATTTATCATATTAAAGTTCATGTATTTAATGCAGTCATAAAAGTAATAAATATAACAATAGTATATTTACAAATTAAAATTTCTGCAGTGTTTGATTGCTGTTTAAATTAAAAACGCTTTATTCAGCTAATTTTTATTAAAAACTAAAAATATTTTTCTAATTTTAAAAAGCAATTTCAATGAGGAAGATTTAAATAAAATGAAAATAGTTTTTAAAAATTTTACCATTGTTTTTCGAAATTATTGCTAATTATTCAATTAAGATTTTAATATAGTTGAATTATTTTAATTAAAATAATTATCATCATGTAGGTCCTACAAACACCTGTTACCTAATGAAATATGTATAATCTAATAAATATATATTATAAAACAAAATTCTAAAACTTTTAATTAATTGGATTAGTAATCCAAACCAATTAAATTTAACTTGCTTTTAAAAACTTCAATGATAAATAAATTCTTTGATTTCTACAGAAAATTTAAATTCCATGTTCTTATACATACAGCACGAATCAAGTAAATACATACTTGTCGCTCAGTTGTGGATGAAAAAAATTAAACATGCTGAATACTCCGTTTGGTGGAAAGCTCCTTCTCAATTTGATTATTTGTGATGTTATTTCGTGGATGGCTTGTGGACAGCTAGTAGTCATCCACCGTGTCCGAATGACGGTGACCAGGTTTGCTGCCTGCTTAGTGCCTGCAAAGAGATCGTAGAACATAGGTTCCCAAAGTGGTTCAGGTGGACCCCCAGGGGTCCATAGTAGACCACATGGGGGTCTACGTAGAGGTGAAAAGAAAACAGGGATTTACAAGTTGTAAGTGGGGATCCACGAAAAATTATCTGGTTTTCGTAATAAGGAACAAAAATTTTGGCTTGGATTTACCGATCAACGTAGGCAGGTAGCATCATTCACTAGGTAGGTACTCAAAAATATTCGAGATCCAGTTCAAACACAGAATTGAATAGAAATATAGATAATAGTACAAGTGTACATCACATATCGAGACTTTCAAAGTGCCACCCGTCTCATTAAAAGTATGACTATCTTTCATTGTTGATTTACATTTCATAGTTCATTGTTGATTTTTTGTCAATTGTTAACTGTTTGTAATAATAAATGTTTATAATTTTGTTTAACCACAAGAATTATTTTAATAAATAGGATACAAGAAAATGTGCTACTTTTTTTCTAAACACCACCAATTTAGGGTGATATTTTTTTAGGAGTTTTGGGAATGCAGTAGAAATCCAGCAGCAGGGTGTCTACCGAAAATAGTAAAACTTTTAAAGTGGTCTACGAGAAAAAAAAGTTTGGGAACCCATGTCGTAGAAGTTTAGTTACCACTACAACAACCGAACATTTTCTGTATCGAGTAAGATATTATAAAATGGATTAGCAACGCACTACCATACTACTGAAATTAAGCATTTGCCATGTCTTAAATAAAAGGTCTATGGGCTTTAACAGTGAATATTAACACTTTTACTCTCAAAATGTCATGGCATACCATTTTGAGCGTTACTGTCATGGCATTTTAAGCGAACTAGAACTGGCGGAAACGTGTATCTAATAACACCTCATATCGGAGAAAACGTTATGCCAAGGTGCATTGTTGAGGTTGTTCTTAGTTGTGATATAGCTTCAAGGATAATCTCAGCTCTGCTGCCCGAGCTTACTATTGATGATTCTACAAGCATCTTCTAATTATTCTTGCACAAATATTTCTTGACTCTGGATCCGTGACGTGGCTATACAATCCATTAAGGCTATATGGATAACATGTTTACTCTTCACATACAAGTGTTAATAAGTTTGGATGTAAAAAATATTTTTACATAATAAATTATTTTTTAAATTGCAAATAATTAGAATTTTCAAAAATCCTTAAATTTATAAATATTATTTAGTAAAAATGTTTTTTTTTATATAAATCTATGCGAAAAAAAAGGATGTAAACTTAACCTTGATGCACAGTTAGCAGAATAAATATTATAAAAATAGGGCATTTTTCTAAAGTTTATATGACTTATATATGTATATATCAATTTTGATAAACAATTCAGTGGCGTAGTGAAGGGGGGGCAAGGGGGTTTATAGTGCACCGGGCACCGCTTTGATAGGGGTGCTAAATAGTAGTTACGAAAATTGTTTTCCGAAAAATATTATTTCTTTTTAATTGAAATATCAATTTTATTCGGAGAAATATATATTAAATTTAACAATTATTTTCTCTTGTTGAAAATCTTGTCATAAATGAAAATGTTCCTATTTTTATGTTTCCATATTAATAAGTTAGTATAGTTTAGTTCGTATTAAAAAGTGTGTTCTTTTAATCGGGTTTTCCATTATCTTTTCTAACCATTTTTTTATACTTTGCTCAAGATTTCGTGGTGCTTAATCACTATTTTGTGTAGTAAATCTTGTACATATTTAAGAAGGGAAATATGTTAAATTTTTTTCTGATAAAAATTCTGAAATATAAATTATGTTGGTTAGTTTCTTTTTCATGAATTTGAGATGTTTTTATTTTCACACACACAACTTATTTACCAAATAATATGTGTTGATGATCTCTTGATTTACGAATCAATAAATTAGGGAGATTCCAAAAAGATAAGCTATCTAATCTGTAACTGATTTGACTTAGTGTGTGTGAATGCAGCAATATTCACCCTGTTCTTTAAAATTCTAATTACAAGATGTCTAACTCAAGTTGCATACCTATGAAAAATTTTAACATTGATTAAGCAAATAAATCTTTTTTACTCAAAGTGCAAAAAAGAAGATATCTAATGAATATTGCATCGACTGACAAATACATCGTTAGGAACTCGCATTATGTTACACTACTGGCCATTAAAATTGCTACACCTGGAAAGCGGCATACACACACGTGAAATTTGCATGACAGGTAGAACTTGCTGTGATATGCAAATGATTAGATTTTCAGCGCGTTCATACAAAGCAGGCGACAGTAGCGACATCTACAATGTGTATAAAACCAGAGATTTAACAGCAGTTTTCTCATACTCAATTTCCGTTTCAACGTAGTTTTCGGCAAAGAAAGTTGTTGTAATGTCTCGTGTAAGAAGAAAATGTCTATCAGCACGTGTTTGACTTTGATCGAGGAAAGATTATAGCCTACCGGGATTGCGGTTTATCGTACCGCAATATTGCTGCTCGCGTCGGTCGTGACCCCATGACTGTTAGCAGAATATGGAATCGATGGGTTCAGGACAATCATACGGAACGTCATGCAAGATCTTAGCGACCCCCATCACTAACAGCAGAGAAAACAGACATCTTATCCGCATGGTCAGAAGGGATCCTACAGCCACGTCACGAACCCTGAGTCGAGAAATGGAATCATTTGCAAGGCAACAAGTTTCCGCTCGAACAGTTGGACGACATTTGCAACAGCATGGATTGTCTGCACCGCGACCATGGCTTCGGCTACTATTGACGCTGCGTCACAGACAGTAGCGGCTTCAATGGTGTGATCAGCGACGAACCTGGTCGCGGGAATGGCATCACGTCATATTTACAGATGAATCTCGGTTCTGTATACAGGACCATGATGGCCGCATCCGTGTTAGGAGGCATCGTGGAGAATGCGCATTGCCAGCAGTTGATCTCTCAACGGCAGTAAAAGTCTCTAAGCGCTTTTTTAGATTGAGTAATCAAAACGATATCTTCAGCATAAGCAAAGATCTGGACTGACGTAGTAAAAACAGTTCCTCTGATACTAATATCAGAATCACGAATAGTTCATTCGAAGGCCATGTTGAAAAGAGGGGGGGAGGAAGGCATCACCCTGCCGTATGCTTTTTTTAATTTTCAAATAATCTATCAAATTTCCAGATAATTTTAAATTGAAAAAAATATTTCTTTTCAGCTTAGTTTTATATATTTGATTAAAGTCTTTGGAACACTTTCAGGTTACTTAAGGCCTTTGAGAACATTCATCGATCTATGTGGTGATAGGGGGCTTTAAAATAAAAAAAACAGTCCATTTGCATACCAAATTCATTCAAATTTTTGAAGATTTGTCGCAAGTTGAAGATTTATTCACAGGTAGATTTTTCCCTCCTAAAGACACAATGATATTGTCCATCTATTTTCTTAACAGGTGAAAGTTTGTCAAATAATTTATTCGAGAAAACCTTGTATCATCTGAAATTCAACAGGAAGATACCGAGTTAATTTAAACAGATATTAAGACTTTTTTTTATAAAACGGACATAATATGCCACGTGTCCAATCCAAAAGTAACGGTTCAGTTTCCCATATCGATAAATTGACAATATTCAATGCCTAGTTTAACTCAGTTCCTCTTGTTTAAAAAAATTCGGCTGGTATGCGATTAGAACCTGATAATTTATCTTGCTTAAGTGTTTGATATCTTGTTTTGCGTCTTCAAGTTAGTGTAGAGGTGAATCAACTTCTTGCTGATTTGGAAGGCCTGCTGAATAGATTTTGTAGGTGGTCAGTATTAAGACAATCATTAAAACATTTCAAGCCCCTTTTTTTATAATATCAGCAAAATTATAGAGAATTTCTCAATTGTCATTCTTACAGAGGGTATTTCTAGATTTAAAGTCCTGAAAACTATTATTAATTTAATTATAGAAAACTGTGCTTTCTCCAATTAAAGGGAAACAGTGTGAAGCTACTGAGCCACTGGAGCTCAGTTTTCCACATGAGCAAAAATAAATTATTTTAGCTCTTGATCATGTTGGATCTGCAATAAGGGAGTCAGTCAATAGCATCCACTACACATGGCCGCTTTGGATTGGTTGCTCAGGGTGTTGCTCTCATTATCGAAAGTTAGTGAGTTAGAATCCCTCCTTAACCAAAAATCATTCGTGTTCACTAAACCGTGTGGAGCACGTTAAATATCTAGTGGTCGCTATGCTCTCCAAGCGAAATGATACCTCTGGGTGTCGCATGCCAAGTATTGGCAATCTTTTGCTTGTCTTTGTTTCAAAATCACGAAGACTCCACCAGGGCTTAATATAGGGAAGGATGTTGGTCAATAACAACATCCGTTTCATCCTCTATTTCCGGTTTTCGGTGGCCAAGGCTCAAAATAATGATTTTTCTTCAAAATTTAACGACACCACTTTCCTTTATCCATTAATGTTATATTATAGTATTAATCGAAACAATGAACTTTATAAAAGCTACATCTAAACTAAATTCCATGGCACGACAGCCCATGTGGGCCAAGGCCAACAGTGCCCATAACTGTTTTCATGACCGAGGGCCCTGGGGTGCGAAGCATATGTCCCAATTAGGTGGTCAGCCTAACGTAAGACCCCTAGTGTTTAGGTCCCAAGCATGCTTGGTACTCAGTTAATCGACCCACTGAAGGGATGAAAGGCTGAGTCAACCTTGCCCAGCCCGAGGATCGAACCTCGGACCTATGTCATGGGAGCGTGAAACGCTGCCACTAAGCCACCAGGCTTCAAAAGATATATCTACTAAAAGCTATATATTCAATTTATTTTACAAAAATTTCCAACGAGAGAAGAAAGCAGTTTCTTTACGAAAATATTTAAATCTCCCAAGCAGACTACCTGCCTGAAATTGCTAAAATTACTTAATATATATTTTTTTTCATGATGAATTCTTTCTACGTAAATAATACCCACTGTTTTACGCATTCTTAGATCTCGATGACTTAAGCATAATATTTTACTTCTTTATCTCAATAACATCTGTGACAGAAAAAATCTTAAAATGAATTTACACGATAAATAGAATTATCCCTTACTTTCCGAATATCAAAAATTTTAAGAATTCCCGGCCAAAGATTTCTTTTTTTTCGTGACTGTAACCAACTCTTCAAATTCTCCTCAGAGATATATTGTTAGCAAAAAGAGAAATGGAGCATATTGCAATTTCCTTAAATATTCACAACCCAATTACGATTCAGCATACATTTATGGTTTAGTTAGCAAATACTTAAATGTGGAAATCAGTGATAATATTACGAGGTGAATACAAAACTTTCTACTAGATAGATCACTAATATAAAACTGAGATTCTATTGATTCTTAAAATTTTTCTCCGAAAGAAGAGTTCCAAAGAGCTTAGTTGTGTGTTTTACATTATTTTTTGTTTCTGGTATTTTTATACATAGGATTCACATAGAAGCACTAAATTTTTAGTCCTTTTATGTGAATCCTAAATTATTTGAATCCATTTATAATATTAAGACATATTATTCATATTGGAAATTTGACATCTGTCTTAGTAAGTTTATTGTTTATAGCACTCTTCAAACATATAAACTAAACTAAACTAAACTCCATGGCACGACAGCCCATGTGGGCCAAGGCCTACAGTGCCCATAACTGTTTTCATGACCAAGGTCCCTGGGGTACAAAATATATGTCTCAGTTAGGTGGTCAGCCTAACGTAAGACCCCCAGTGTTTAGTTCCCAAGCATGCTTGGTACTCAGTTAATCGACCCACTGAAGGGATTGAAGCCCAGCCCGAGGATCGAACCTCGCCACTAAGCCACCGGGCTAAATTCAAAAATAAAAAGGCGATATAAATTGGTATTTTACTATTTAAGGAATTATTCAGTGAATTCTTAAGATAAATAAAGTTTCTTTCCTGAAACCAGCATAGAACTAGATGGAAATTTTAGTTTTTGTCCCGAATTTTTAAAATAGAGCCTTTAAATTTATTAATATATAAAAATGTTTTTAAGCAAAAATATGGAGCTCAAGCATGTTACCTTTTTAAACTACACTGCTCAAAACAATTAAAGGATATATTGTAAGTTTTAAATGAAATAAAGATATAAACGAAATTTTTTTGCTGAAAATGGAAGAAGAGAATCACAAATGAAAAATTTTCTGATTTTCAAACTGTGGAGTATGCTAATTTTGAGTTCGACGTCAAAAACGTCACTTCAGTGGCAGTGAATGAAATCTGACTTTCAACTGATAAAAAGACAATGAATACAAGGATGATCGGTATTCAGTGACCGCTTTGTTTCGATGAGTACGATGCTTCAGCAAAATCATTAACCGATTCAGAAGCTTGGAGAGTTGTTGGCAGGTTAGAAGGGGGCCAAACTGAAACCGGAGTAGCGCAAGCCATTGGAGTGTCACAAAATGATTTCCAGGACCTGGAACCGTTTTTTTGGAGACTGGAAGTGCAGACCGAACACCAGGGCCAGGTTGTAGACGGGCAACAACGCCCAATGAAGATCGTTATTTAGTGTTAACGGCTTGGAGACACCGAAATATGAACGCTACTCTTCTCCAACAACACCTTCGCACGGCTACTGACATCACGGTTTCAACTCAGACTGTCCGAAACAGGCTCCATGGTGTAGGTCTGTATGCTCGCCGACCGATGGTAGGTGTTAAACTAATATCAAGGCATCGTCGTGACCACAGGTAGTGGGCAACAGAGCATGTGAACTGGAGGAGAAATGAATGGAGCAATGTTCTTTTTTCTGACGAGTCCCGTTTTTCTGTTTTTCCTGATAATAGGCGTATTTTCATCTGGGGGACCGTGGCAGTAGGAATAACCCAGCGTACATGCACGAAAATGTCAGATTTGGCGATAGGGGAGTGTTAGTGAATGGTGGCATCTCCATTGACGGGCACACAGACCTCTATATTATTATTTGAGATGGACCTCTGACTGGTCGCCGATATAGGGATGAGATCCTCAGACCTATTGTAGTCCTTTACGCTGCTGCAATCGGAGAGGACTTCATTTTAATGGACGATAACTGCAGGCCGCATCGTGCTAACCTGGTGGAGGATTTCCTTTTCAAGGAAGGAATCGTACGAATGGAATGGCCAGCGTGTTCTCCAGACATGAATCCAATAGGGCAGGTTTGGGACGCTCTAGGAAGACGAGTTGCTGGCCACCAACCCCCCCCCAAACTCTCCAAGAACTGGGAAGAGCTTTTCTGGAAGAGTGGGACAGAATACCCCAACTCGTGATTAATAGCCTCATTGACTCCATGCCTCAAAGGTGTTCAACGTTGCTGGCCGTCCGTGGAAACCATACCTTCTACTGAAAGTGACTTCCTTTGAAAAAACATTTTTCTTATTCTTCTTTTCTCATGTGCACAAATCGTGTTTTTTTTCTTTTCTACACAAATGCGCAATAAAATGCATTTTTTTCTGCCAAACACGTGTAATTTATTCTCTTATACCTACTATGTCTGTCGACCACGTATCAATCAGCTAAAACTTTTTCCAGCCACAAGATCCATCTAAAACCGCAATTATCCTTTAATTGTTTTGAGCAGTGTAATTCATTCATAAATATGTAGTCTATTCATCTCATACGGTAGTCCACAATTTTTTCTTCTCGCTGTAAATCTTACTCCCAACTGTAAAAGATTTGTTAGAGTACTACTCTCAGACCTGATCAGGATCTTTCTAAATGAACTTTTAAACTTGTATTAAATAAATAAAAAAAAGTACAGCTAAGGAGGAATTTTGGGATAAACATCTCTCTGTCAGACAATCATTATCTTCGAAAATATTAATCTGCCCATCTTTACAGTTCGAATATCGAAAATTCGCTAGTAATAACATAAGTTACATGTTTTCAAATATCAAGACGATCTTAGTCAGTAAGCAGATCATCAAAAATAAATATAAACTTAACACTAACTAATGGAGGCCTTGGTGGCCTGGTTGGCTAGGGGGTCGTTTTTATTATCGGAAGGTAGTAAGTTCGAATCTCTTCTGAACCGAAAATCTACAGTGTTCACTAAAGATAACAGGGGCGCATTAAAACTGGGATGGTCGCAATGTACTCCCTGTGAAATGATACCTCTGGAGGTTGCAGACAGAGTTTTAGTGTTCTTCTGTTTGGTAATTGCTTCAACATCACGAAGTCTCCACCCGACTGCTTCCATATATTTGGTAGAGCCCAAATCAGGGCTAGGTACACGAAGTGTTGTAAAGGGGTAAAGGCCCGACATTCTAGACTGAAGTAGAGGCACAACCTGATAGCCAATAGGAATAGAACAGGGCCTCTTCTTCTTGTTGTCTGTCTGTCTGTAATAGGGGGGAGGAAACCGGGTTTATTATCGGAAATGAATCCGGTTTATTTCTTTGGGTATTTTAAAAATTCCCATGAATTTTGAAAGACCCATAGAGTTTTGAAATTTTTCAGCTGATTTAGAATGTTTTGAAGGTTTTTTATTTATCAGATATTTCTGAAAATATATAAAAGTTCACTTATTTTATGATTTCTACTACTAATTACGGTAACAGAAAGTTTTCCAGGAAATGAAAATATAATTTTGCGTTAATCACCAATTTAGAAAAACTTCAAAATTTATGTTGATAAAATAAATTTTTTTCTTTATTTCTCTGTATATCAATTCAGGTATTTATATCGATAGTAATACATAGAAATGTTAATATTTATTCTCATAACCCCGAAAAATATATCTTGATATTTTTATTAAATATTAATCCATTATTTTTGTTATTTATTAACAAGCATTTTTGTTTTCTTCGTACGAAACTCTTCATTTACACTGCTGGCCACCTAAATTGCAACTACAAGAAAGACAAGAGATTTCATAACAAAATTTATTTTGTAGATAACATGTTCACCAAGATTGAAATTATTAAATTTATAGACTTCTGTGAAGTATGGTTCCTGCCAAAATCAGTAGCCAAAGTAACCACCATTGTTGGAAATCACCGCTGCCACACGCCTCGGCATTGATTCAAAGAGACTTTGCATGTGTTCTTGGGGTACAGCAGACCAAACAGTTTTCACACGTTGACAAATTTGATCTGGCGTGGCAGCTTGGGATGTATTCTGGGTCAATCCCTGAGCAAACATGAACCACATGTTTTCCATCATTGAAAGATCCGGAGAGCGAGCAGGCCAGGGAAGCAATTATATCTGGTGATTGACGAAAAGCCCTTGGACAAAGCGTGCCACATGTGGTCACGTATTATCCTATTAAAATATGACTGTGCGCAAGCTATGAAGATAAGGAAGGAATGCGGGCATCAAAACCTCGGATATGCAGCGTTGTTCAAAATGTGTATTAGCGGCAATGTGTATTAGCGGAGAGCGAGAGTGATATCCTACAGCACCCTAATACATAATTAATACTCGGTGCAGGACCAGTTTGGCGGTGCATAACGCAGATGTTCAGTATCCATGTTGTCTTCAGACTCGAATGCGATCTCGTTGTATTGCAGGTAGAAGCGTGACTTGCCAGTAAAGACAATTCCTTTCCATTCTGCGGTCCACATCCTTCTCTCAACGCACCATTGGCGATGGAGACGTCTGTGGTTCTGCATCAAGGGTTGACGAAGTAATGGACGTCTTGCGGACAGACCCCTAGTAGCAGAGGCTCATTGGTATTAAAGTACCCATTTACCAGTTTCATTGGTAACTCACTTTACACAGAACTTTTTTAGCGGTCCGTGTCCAGTAACTTATACATTAAACGGTCACTGTTTTTCCTATCGCATATTCTGAACTACAACGTCTTCGGCCGCTGATAGAGTGGTCGGTGGACGGTGGCTGCAGCATTTACCATAGAGATTGAAGGAAAGTAAAATCATGCACAGACTTAATAATAGGTCTACGCATGCGTGGCGGCCATATTTGAAAATCATAGTATTATTTACCTTTTCTGAATGTTTATTTAAGATCTTAAGTGGTCAAAGTATCACTCCGCTAATCGCTTGAGAGCGTAGGAGTGTGGGTTCGATTCCCACGGTGGCTCTGGGTGTTTTCTTCGTTATTCTTCTGTGGTTGTACATCTGTCATTGTGCTATTTGTCCTATTATCGACGAAGACTTACAAGCGGATCTCTGGAATCAAGTATACAAGTCTGAATATATGTAACGTAAAAAAAAAAATTAAGATCTTGATTAATAACATTATTTTTAACAGAATAATTTAGTAAGTACTATCAATTCTTTTGAATAAATATAAAGTTTATATCTTTAAAATTTTTATTTATTTTATTCTATCACATTTTGTTTTTACGAAGTTAATTTTTATTTTGTGTTCGTAAAATTGAGTCAAAATAAGCATTGCAAATAATAATCTGTTTTAAATAATATGAATTAATTTTAATATTAAATTTCATTTTAGTTTGTTCATTGTTTTTGATATTGAATCCATAATATTAATAATCTACAATTATTATGATAATTAAAAACCAGTAACCACCCAAAATAGCAACGTTGATAATTTCTTTTGTATATTTTTGATGTATGCTATTTTTTAAACTAAGAGTTTTATGTATATAATTATACAAATAAATTCTTAGGTTGAAAAGAAAGTATAGAATGTACTTTTTCACTATAACCCTGCTTCTGAACCTAAAGAAATAGCTTCGGTTCAACAATTAATGGGTTTGAATTCCACCTTGGGCTGGGATAGTGATTCAGAATCCACTTTAAACCATAGGTCTGGTTTAAATTGTCTCACGTGCTTAAAATATAAATAAAATGTTTTTATTATTTTCAGTATTTTCTAAAAATGTAAACTTTTTAAACAATACATGATGGAAATTTAATATTTAGGACTGTAATTTACAATTTTTATTCTTTCCTATTATTTGGGTTATTGATGGGGTATAGTAGAAAAGTACCATAAAAAATATTGTTTTAAGCACTGGTATTTTATAAACTGTGGAGCTTAATTGTTAATTGGGTTGGGTTATAATTCTTAGCAAAATTGGTAATGGGTAAAATATGTCTTCAGATATTTAAAATGATCAAATCCTTATTGTGATTAAACGTAAACTTATTTTTAAAGTGTAAATATTTTTAATCTCAGTATATTCAAGTCGTTAACCCAATCACCACCCCAGTGTTGAATTGCTACTAGGGATTATTACTTTTCTGAAGGACCTATTTCTAATGAACCTCAACCCTCATTGGCCATCTAAAAATGAAACAAGGAATCTATATCGTGATCTGATTGGTATAACAAGTAAAAGTTTTAAGTGGGCGGGGCTTAGTTGTTTTCTTGAGAAAAGCTAATTTTTGATACAGAGAAATTAAAAAATTAGTAATTAAATTTGGATTTTTTGGATAAAAATTAATTTGTGTTATAACACATAAGCAATATTTACAAAAAAGTTATTTGGATTAACATAGGAATGTCCTTAACTAATCTACTAATAACAGTATCTGTGATAATTAGGATGAGTAGAAAAACATGAGAATACACGAGTATAATGACTTAAAACACTTATTATCTTTATTTTTTTTTAGTCTTTTTTATTTTTATTGCTTTTTGGGACATATACTTTTTATTTCTTTATTTATTTTTATTTTATTTATTTATTTTTATTTTTTTATTCATTTTTTTATTTATGTTAGCGAGTAAGAATGGAAAAAGCTTAGTTGTTAGTATTAACAAGGACGTATTGCTTATGTGAAAATAAGTATCATGGTTGCAGGTGAGGAAACTTTGGAAAGAAGCGAAGTAGTGAGCGGGGACGGTGCCGATTATAGGTGCTGGGGTCATTTTGGGACGGAAGATTAGTGATTGATGTATTTTTGGTTTTATTTAGATTTTTGTACATGATTTTGGCAAAATATTTTCTTACTGTCGGAAGTTTAAGTTCTTCTCTTATTTTTTTGTTTCGAAAATACCCTGGTGCTTTGACATCCTGTCTAATTATTTTGTTTTGGAGAATTTCTAATTTTTTAATCTTATTGTCATGGGTATAACCCCAGAAGGGGCAGGCATAGGACAAAAGTTGTCTGAGGTATGCTTTGTAAATGAGCACTTTATTTTCAATTGACAGCTCTGAGTTGTATTTTAAGAGGGGGTATAATGCCGCAGAAGTTTCTTTGAATTCGTTTGTAATATTTTGGATATGAATATTCCAATTTAGTTTTTTGTCAAATGTGACTTCTAGATATTTTGTGTTAAATGGAGTCGAATGGTACGCGCAGACACTGAATAATGCGTTACAGACTGAATGTGCTGTAATATGAATCGTGATTTGGTTGAGTGATCTATCACTGTCAGGCACATAATTTGTCCGACATCATGTGAAATGGTGACTGATGTTGGTGAGATCGAACACGTCGGTCCGTCGTATCCTTCTGGATCCAACGATCACATATCTGCATTACAGTTGTTTGGCTTCGTCCAACATTATTATCTTTCAGGGAAATCCTGTTGGACGAAACCAAACAAACAACATCAAAAAACCAGGCACGCGTGATAAGCATCTGTGGTAAAATTCTAATCATTTGCATATCTCAACTAATGCATGTTGTAAGTTTAATGTTATTTGGATGCTTCCTTCAGGGTGTTGCATTTACGGTGGCCAGCAGTTTATATAAAACAAAGCAATACACGAAAGATGATTGGTTGAGTTCATTCTCTCAAAATTCACATTATTTCTGAAAATTCCCGGTTTATTTCCAAAATTGCCAATTAAATTCCCGTGGTTCAAAATTCCCGGGAATTTTACATCTCTTCTAACAAGGGTACAAAGGAAGCACGTTGGTGTATTACTTATACTTTTTCCAAGAAGCACAAAGTTTTATGTCAAATTTTAGAGTGTATGCAGTACAATTAATTAAGAATCATTGCAATAATTAGTCAACAGATATTCCTTTTAAGAGGGAAAAAAATCAATAAAATCTGAAAAATTGTGTGTGTGGCTTCAGTCCGATTATGTTAGATTGATAGCCAATCATAGTGTTGAAGATGTCTTGGACTGTAAACAAACTGGGAATTTGTTTTGTGTTCTGAAATTGCTTGCATTGATTTAAAAATTATTTTTAGGATCAAATATACGTTATTAATTATAATTTTAATGCTCGTTTGTTTTAACTGTTCTTTTAACTCCTTGCATCATGCTACTCGCTTATGCAGTAAATATGTTTACGCTTTATTAAAATATAAGTTGTAGAATAGCTTTTATCTATCATTTAAATTTCAAATTTGATATAGTTAATATTCTCATATTTTTGCCTTCAATATTTTGACTTTTTGTTTCGTTATATTCGATTTTATATTTTTAATTGCTTATGATTGTTGTCTAAGTGACGCATAGTATTTCTAAGTTATTTTGTTAGAAAATAACATCCAACAATTTGACAGGTAATAATTTTTAAATCAAATATATTTATTGATTATACTTTAATTTGTAAATTTACTTATCAACACTGATTTTGAATTATCCATTTATATATTAGTTTTCATAATTATTCCTAACAAAATTTTTTTGGCAATAATTGTATTATGTTTACAAATTGTGATATTTGGAGTTCCACATGCAATCTATCAGTTTTATAAAATCAAAATCAATTTTCAAAATTTATTTTTCATATAAGAAAGTAAAACATTAAGAAACTCAAATAACAAAGTTTAAATTAATGTAAAAATTCGTAAGTATTATATCTTTCATTTTTTCTTTACTGGTAAACATAAAAATGGCCTTTTTATTTATTATAATGAATGAGTATTAAAGTTTTATTTTAAATTATATTGTATGCTTTCATTAAAATTCATTTATATAGTGTTCAAATATTACATGGTTAGAATACTCTCATAACATGTTACTTTGAATAGCTTCATATGAACAGATTCTGATAAAAACTGTTATAATAAATGTTAAGTGAACTGACTCAATACTTAGTAAAGTGGTCATCAATGTATATTTGTTAAAATTTAGGGAAAAAACATGCAAAAATTGTAATTCAGTTGAAACAAAACTTGTCTTTTTAGAAGATACATCTTCATTGCTTTGCTTTAATATTATAATAAATTAGTAGGGAACAAGTTCAGTATCCCCATACACTGCTGGACTCCACACCAAATTATGGTTCATTTGGAAAAGTGGAGCTGTTCACCCCATGATGCTAGCCTAGCTGACACAAGACTACAACAAAATATTTACATTTGATACAGAACAGTTTAAATTCTCTTTTATCAAATCCTCTTTGTAATGCCATACTGCAATTGAATAAGTTTAAAAAATTTTAATATAAAAATATTTCATTGCATTAGTTAAGCTTCCAAATTGTTTGGAATATATCTACTATAGAACAAATTGTGATTGAGTATTTTCATAGGTAAAGCAATCTAGCATTTGAATAAAATGTACCAATGAAATGAAATTTTATCTAGAATCAGGTAAACAATTCTATTGTAATACTATTTAAATATCCAATCTAAAAGAATCTTGTCGGAAAGTTCTACTATTGCTGGAATCAGATATATTTAGTGTTGTTGCAAAGAGTTTACAACTATTGACGTGTTATAATGTTATATACACACACATATATTTGTATTATATATATGAATGTATATATATATATATATATGGCACAGATGCTGTATAATCTAGGATGCCATATTGTGTTATTGGTGACTTTTTGCCAGATTATCTTATGCATCTAGCAACCTGGTTTTTAGTATGTTATCTTGCAACATTTTTTCATCCCCTAAAAAATTCAGAATTTGAAATCCTGTATTATACGGCATCTGTTTAAAGTTTATATTTAAAAAACCTTTATTGTGTTTATGGTATTGCAAACAAAATGAATTTAAAATTCATTTACATTCAGTTATTTTTGCAAATAAACTATGCCAAATTAACTTGAAGTTTTTGTTCTAAGACATTAGTTTTAGCATTATCTTAAAAATTGTCTTTTTGTTTGAATTTTCATTGAATGTACACTGAAAAGCAATCTGAAATGATTTTTACAATTTTGAATAACAGTTTTAAAGTTATTTTCTTGCTTTATAAACAAGTTTAGATCATATTAGACTATCTGTGTAATTCAAAAATTGTGTTGAAGTCAATTTTGATCCTATTAAATATAAAGTAAATCATTTTTATTTATTAAAGTAAATGATTAAAAATAAATTTGTTGTGTGTGTCTCATATATTGAATTTATTTTTTGGTATTCTTTCATTGAAGCTTGTATTGAATATGGATTTTATTTTAAAAATACCGGTTTAATCATTGAAAATTCAAAATTTTCTACTTATTTTTAAACTTTCTTTAAAATTTTAAATTGAAATCAGTTGATTATGTTTTTATGTAATATTAATAAACATTTAGACACAAAGTGATTGCAATACGACAATTTGCAAACATTATTTCTATTCTGCTGCTTGCTCTGGTTAAAAGTATCTGTTATATTTAGATGAATAAAAATAAAAACACATACTTGGAAGCTCAAAGTTGTTTTTGAAAGTGATTAACTTATGACCAAAAAATAAAGTTTCCAAAATGATATAAATCTGAGAAATCTACCATAGGCTATGTAGAAGAAATTAAAAAATTGCTTTTAATTTCAAAGTTAAATTTTTCTTGTCATGGATCTTCTAAAATGCTATAATTATTAAAAATGTATTAAAATATAAGTTTATCAAATGTAAAACGATAAATTTTGTAATATGCATAATTATAATGATTAAGTAGTTTAAAAAAGTATATGAAAAACAAAAAAAGAAATTTTATTGAGGAAGTAAAGGGGAAAAAAACCCTTCAAATTAAATCTTTATGTAAGAAATAATTATATTTATTTAATTTTCATTGTCTCACTTATGTGCATATCTTAAAATTTTAATTTAAATTGTTTTATACAATTTTTAAATTCACAATAAATTAATAAAAAACTATTAAACAAATTGAAAAACCAAAAAAATCCATTATATCATATTTCATTTACACATAATTATTATTAATTATAAAAATAATAATTATGTATAATAAAAAGAATTCAGAATACTAAAAACATTTGTCTTTAAGCGGTAGATTCATTTATGTTTTTTAAATAATCATTAATTTAAAAATATTTTAAATAAAAATATTAATTTTTATGTTTTGCTATCACATTTGAAATGTAATTGAAAAATATGAATGATTTCAATTTACGATAATTGTAGTAAATTATTATAAATTATAAAACAACATTGAAAATATATAATTGTATATTTGGCTGAAAATAATAGCTGGAATAATATATTTGAACTTTGGGGTATCTCCTAGAAAACTAAAACTCCTAAACTTTTTTTTTTTTTTAAATCTATACAACCTTCAACAAATGTGCATAGATTTAATACTCATCTCCCATTATTCAACAGCAGATGAGTTTGAACAAAAGACTATCTGCTACTAAGAGCATAGTTCTATCATTTGGCAAGTGAACCAATATTTACATTTAAAAAAATGCTCTATTGCTGATTTATTCTGTACACATTGAAATGAAGGTAATAAAAGTGAAAAATATTTTTATTGCTTTTAAAACTCTCTCTAATTGGCTTTTGATATTGCTTTTAAGTGTATGTTGAGGGTCTAAAATATATTCTGAATGAACAAATCAAATAAAAAAACATTAAGGAAATAAAGCTCCATAATCAATGAAAATTTTTTTTATGTGATAATCCGTTCTTTATGCAAACTAATTATTAAAACTATTCTCGAGTTGTAAAATAGTTTTAACTGTATACCATATCTTAATTGAATGTCCTAGTTTTAACCATCTTCATCTTACCTTTTACAACAGCACTGTCTTAAATTTACAAGACTTGATTGGGCCGAGCTGGCAGTCGAATGGTTAGCGCTCTTGCCTTTGGTTCAACAGTTCGTGGTTTCGAATCCCACCTTGGGCATGGATGTTTGTAGTGGTTTGGAATCCATTTTAAACCGTAGGTCCTGGTCTAATTAGCCCTTGTGTGCAAAAAAATGACCATTGAGCAACAAAAATAACAAAACAAACTAGACTTGATTAGGGAAACACCTTGTCCAAATCTCTTTGTTTTCTTAAGGACTATAGGAGTTTTGCACTGTCTATAACACATTCTCTTTGTTCCAAAATTATTTCCAAATAAAATTCAAATTTATACTTTTTTACTGCAACAAACCTGTGTTTGCAAATTTAATCATGGACATTTTACATCTTTTATTCTGATTTGATGAAATTTTAAACATTCATCTGCCGCAGTATGTCCTTTTTTGGATTTTCTGCCAGAAAAGACACTCACTCACTTTCTTTATTCAACAGTGGTTATTATTTTTCTGTTAAATCAAATATAATTACATTTAGGAAATATGTATAATTTTTCGTTTTGCATGTTTTCGATTGCTGAAAATTACTCTTACCCATCCTTTTATAGAACATCATTTCTTATTATGTTTGAAATCATTTTATTATTGTAATCCCTTACTTTAAAAATTTATATTTTGGAAGAAAATTTTGATTGTATCTTTTGTTTATAAAACATCCCTATTTCACGTGCAGTTCTCTGAAAATTTTCTTTTCAGTCAATCATATGATTGAATATGTCTGTCTTTAAATATGTTTGTAGAACTGTTAATTCAATGTTCAATAAAATATTAACTATTTCACTTATTATGAACTCTACTAGTGAAAATTTTATAAGTTTTAAAATTTATTTTTCTACTATGATTAATATATTGTAAATTTTAATCTTAAAACACAATTAAAGTATAATTAATTAAATTTCATACAGTTTGCTGTTATTTAAAGAAATTAAAATCTGAGTTAGATTTCATGTCTAAGTTAATAGATTAATTAATAAATTACTAAAATTCAATTTATAAATAATTTTCCAAACAAAAAATAAATATAAGGTTTTTTAAATGGTTAAAAATTCTAGGTTAATTTTTGTATTTAAATAAACTGAGATGACAACTGAATACTTTATTTTTAAGATATAGTTGTTCATAATTTTGATTCGCCCTTCTTCAACATTGTTTGAAGAGGCTTTGAGTATACTTTAAATTAAAATTCCCTGTGTAATTAACACTCATGAACAAAAAATTTATTGTAGAGTTTCTGCTTAATTATTATAGGTGACCATATCTACAATGTAATAAAATACAGGTTGCCTTATATATAAGAAAATCTGTCAAAAAAATAACCAAACTCAGAATTTGGCATCGTGGATTATATGACAACTGTACCAAATTTTAAAATATATAAAATGATGATATAATATTTTATTCTTTATTAGATTGAATAAAATTATTATAGTATATTTAAGTCTATTATAATACACTAATTCATTTACTATTAATTTACTATAATCTATTTAATATCTTATTTATTAAATATTAGATATATTAAAAAAAACTTGCTAGTTAGAAATTATTTCATCTTAAGCTTTTGTTCTTATTTCTGATGAAATTTGACTCTACTAATTATAAATATTGATGATAAGTAACATCTTTGAAAACAATGTTTGTTTTGCTATTTATTTGATGTTTGCTGTGTGTAATTGTTATTATTTGATTAGTATTGTTTTAAATTTACTTGAAAATATGATTAAATTATGGGAAATGATGTCTCAAGTCATGGTATGAAAAAATAAAATGATCTCACATAGATCAAAAATATGTATTTTAATAAAAATGAAATTTATCACTGACTATATAATATTTTTTTGTAATTTTTTGCTATATTCAACTTTATTATAAATCATAACTCTTTGTGCTAAAGTGTCAGATAATAATTTGTTTTTGATAGAACAAGTCAAACAAAGTAATGAACTTACACTATAACCCTAGGTTTTAAGTTTTGGCTAAGTAGTGTATATAAATGCATAATTTTTTAATTTGTTTGTGCCAGAATTAATTATATTTTCTTAAATTGCAGGATTTTACTCCATGTTTATCGTAGGTGTTTACAGTGGCATATAGCTTAGAAAAATCATAATTATTTTACTTTCTGGTTTTTCTTATAACTTAATGTTATAAGTTTCAAATCATGAGAGTAGAATGTAGATAATGCATAATGACTTCCGGAAGAAAGTGCTTACAATCAGAAGAAGTTGATGCTCTTTTAGAAAAATTATGCTCACAAACTAAATCTGATTATCTTCGTGCTAAAAATAAACTTTTATATCAAAATAAAATGAATTCTAATGATAACTTTTCAAAAAACGAAACTTTCATGGTATTTGAGCAATCTGTCAGAAATTTTGAATCTGATAAATCACCAACGAAAGATGTTTTTTCATCTCCTAATGAGAATTGTAGTCATGTGCCCACATCATCAGTTGAATCATCATTTGAAGTGTTAAAGAGTAGCTCAAGTTCAAATAATAACAATGGAAGTGACTCAAAGGTTATTGTACAGATGTTACCTGTTATTAACTGTGACAATATGTTATCAGGAGACATTACACTCAATGAAGACTATCAGAAAATTTTGGAATCAAGAAAATGTATTTTTGATTCTACTACGAAAATACTGAAATCTCATTATAATCAATTTACATATCCAGTGTGTAGCCCTTCCAGCCAAGAAAATTATTCATCTTCATTTGAAGAAAATGATGAAGTATCTGATGAGCAATCAATTAGAAGTAGTTTATCTTCTGATGAGGATTCACCTAATTCAAGTAAAATTGAAATAGAGAATTCAGAAATTAAAATGTCATCTGGTTCAATAGGAGATAAAGATATGGGTATGAATTCATGTAACATTAACAGCAAAGAAAATCATTTTCTAAGTAAGTGCTTTTTACATCAATTATTTTACTGTCAATTATTATATTATTTTATCAATTAAAATTTGCTCTATATATTTGATTTATTTTCCAAGAAACACTGACTACATTATTGCTTATAAATAGAAAAGTAAAGGAAATTTTTAAATGATTATAATTTTTATGTAGAGCAAAATATCAGGTTTTTGAAGAGACCACAATAAAAATAATTAAAATTATACTTTTCATTATGTTTTCTGCCATCTGAATCTAGTTATAAAAAGAAATGACTTTTATCTACAACTGTCACTGGTAGCTTTGAAAAACTAATTAATTCCACCTGAAGAATTTTAAGAAATCTGAGTATTGTTTATGAGATTGTAATAATATAATGTTTGTTGCCACAAAATTTAAGTTCATTAAATAATAAGTTGAACTCAGCATATTTTTCCTTCTGTTTAGTTAAAATTTGGAATTTATTAGAAAAACTTTGTCTAGATTTCCATATGATGTAATATCCATCTAATAAATAGCCATAAAGAAAAAAATACACTTTTTTGAAATTTTTTATAAGGGTAGATAAGAGAATTATAAAACTGGTTTAAGGAGATTGGAAAAGGAACTTACCTAGCAGAGGAATCAAAGCAATACAATATATATTTATTTCATAATTAAAATAAGTTTAAGTTATTTTTAAATGAAGGGTTGCATATGTGAAGAAGAAAAATCCTATAATAAGTTTTATCTTAAATAGTTTAGTAAATATTAGAATAATTGGAAAAACAATTCACATATATGAATATGAGAAGTAGAAGTACATGAAGCATATAAATAAAATTTGACGCTGTATCAGAATGCGCTTAAGAAATTTTATCTTTGTTTTTAATAATTAATTTTACAGTTAATATAAATTTACTATGTGATGTTAATATTTATGAGAGTTAATAATTTTTTCACTTAATTATTTTATTTTTAAAATTATTTAACAATTTTTTAAAAATTAGCACTCTATAGCATGTAAAAGTTCTAATTTGATATTATAATATTCTTTTAGAATGAAAAGTAATATATATAATTTTTGTAAATATTAAAATTATGAAAATGAATTTTTTTTCAGGAAATGGAAAGAAACTTAAGGATATTAATTGTAGTAAGTTATACAATTCTATAAATAATCACTGTTTTTCTATAAATCAATTTTTAATTCTTATATTTCTTAAATTCTATTTTTATTAGTTGAAAACAATATTGATTGTTTATTAAAATTTTTAATTTCAATAAAATATTTGACATTAAGAAAATTAGATTTTAAGCAAATTTTTTTAAATATATTTAAAATTGCTTTTTATGTTTAATGTTTGAAACTTGTCTTTTTAAAGAAGAAATGTGAAATTAAGTTTTGTAATGAATATTTCAGTTAGTAGGATAGCTGTCTTAACCATATTTCAATTAATAGAACAGTTGTCTTTAGAAGAAAATTAGTATTTAATGTACTAATGAGCAAAAGTCATTAAGTAATTCATTTTAACTTATTGTTTGGTCGAAATATTATTCATTTTTTGTTTTTGGTTGCTTTATTAAAGAGCTTACATTAATTCAACTTAAAAAAATGATGTTCACTCCTAAAAAATTTGACATTTCTGTTTAGTAAAATTAAAAAACTTAATTCCACATTGATATCTAATTATTAATATGTATATATAATGTGCACACTGAAGAGCCAAAATCATTAAATATTACTTCATTTGTATGATGGCTTAGAGGCATTGCAGGCATATAATCCAGTGAGAATGGTGCAAAACTTCTTAGAAGAATACAAAGCATCATATTTTTTTTTACATGTGTGTGTCAAGGTAAAGGTTACTAATCTAATTTATTTTAACAAAAGGCAAACTTGATAGTTTAACGACTCTAAACTAGGAACTCAACTTGTTGGCTGTTTTACAAGCTGTTTTGAGTATCTATTCCAAACTATACATGCCATATTTTGATCTAATAAGGATTAAATTTATCTTATACTTGATATTGAAACATTTTTTAATTTTGAATAAAATGATGAGCACTCTCAAATTATAAAACCGTTGTTTTTAGGTGCTTAATTGTTATAATTTTATAATCTTAATCATTGTATAAAAATTAAAATCAATGTAAACAAATGAAATTTATTTGAATACTTGTATATATTCTACATATTTTTATTTTTAAAAAGTTCATGCATATTTTATTTTTAAACTTTTATCATCTTTGGTACTGTCTAATTTTATAATAAATAAAAACTTAAAATAAGTACATAAATGTATCTGAAATATATGATGTGGTTTATAAACAACTTCAACTTAACATAGTTTACAAAAAATTGTGAAGTTTATAAAGCTTTTATCTTGAATATATGTCTAAAAAAATGGTGTTTTTTTGATAGGATCAGCAAAAAATTCTATTTATAATAATAATGCATTGAACAAAAAGATTAAAATCCATTAATAATAATAAAAAGTAAAATTACTGTAATTATACTGCATCAATTATTGCATTAATCTATAAAGTTTTAACAAAAGTTTTCTACCAAAAGTGTTTTAATAAAATTAGAGAAAAAAGTTAAAACAATATGTTTAGTGCAGGTAGTAATTACCATCAAAACCTATGACTTTCTAGCAATATATTGTAGTTTTTCAAAACCTTTGATCCAGAAAACTTGGTGGCTGTGAGTTCAAAAAGCAAATCAAAATCAGAGATAGCACTAGTAAGATGTAACTGCATGTGTGAAAAAGATAGAAGTCTGATGGAGCAATTGGGGTTACACAGTTAGTATGGCAAAAGATCCCATTCAACTTCCCACTTGTCAATGGAGGCACATGTGTTGTTGCATTACCATGTTGAAACAGTACCATCTTACAATGAAACTGATTGTAAGATGGTTGGATGTTAATAGTGTCAACACGGAATAGCGTCTTGCTGTACACTTTATTATCAATAGTTTTACATAGGTAATTCCAGATACTTTTTGTGGATATCATGACAAAATCCTACTAGAAAAAATACATGTTTTTTGTACATCAAGTTTATGTGATGCATAATGCTTCTAATATAGCTCTAATGCCCAATTCCATAGCTTACTCTCAAGTGATTGAATACTGAATTTCTTCCACAAGTTCTTGCAGGTGGACCTCATCAACATCCATAGGATGGCTAGAATGCTTTACTTCTTGAATGCTATAGTCCTTGTTTTTGTACTTTCTCTACCAAATCTTTACAGATTTATGATACTATAGTAGTACCTGAAGCTGTAGCTGTAATTTGGTGACATCCTGTAACTGACTTTTTGCAGTAGAATTGGAAATAAATGATGGTTCTAATCTGATTGCACAATAATATTACAGATGCTTTATGCTTTATAATATTAATATGTTTTTACAGATTTCACAACACAGTGTTCTAAAGCAAGTTTTTTTTTATTTCAAATACCAAAAACTCTTAGAAAATATAAATTAACACCCCTGTATAAACTTCTTGTATTGAAAATATTAGCGGTGGTGGAAAACTTTTGTTACAACCTTATATTATTAGTTGATTGTTTTATTTGATCTTATGTTAGGTTAATATGCTCTTTTGTATTATTTCAACAATATAGTCTTGGTTTTTAGTGGAAGACATATTTGACATATATATAGGGCAGGACTTGAGATTAAGGAGATTGCCAAGACATTTTGGGCTGATTGCCTGTGTTAATTATTATGATCCCAATATCTAAAAATATTATTTTATAATACATGATCATCATTTAAGGTGATCATGGAATAAATAAAATATTAAAAGTAACTCATGATTCAGAAATCTTCTTACCCCTAATGTTAGGGTATGCATATATTTTTAAATTATCAGTGAAAATACTTTTCATCATGTTAGCAAATAAGAAGTAAGCAAGAAAGACTGAAATTCACTGCAATTTCGTTTATTGCATGTTCTGTTTGAAAAGTAGAATAAATTTTGAAGCGATAAATAAATACAAATGTGAGCACTTTTTTTCTTAATTCACATGTCGGTAATTTGTATGTATTGTAAAGTGCTCTTTTACTGTAAAGAAAAGTGTCATGAAATATTATCTTGTGTAAATTAATTTAGAAAAATCATTAAAGTAAATGCCCTTGGCAGTTGGTTTTCTTATTTAGTAGGCAAAAGAATTTAAACGTTAATTTTTATTTATTGTGTATTATAGCATTAAATATAGTGCAATTTGATTCTTAACTATTATAATTAATATTTTTTATACATAATTTGTTTTGCCAATAAAATGGCTGTGTTTTCACTTTTTCCTAATAATAGTGTTTAAGATCTATGTACCTTCATAATAACACATTGAATTTTATGGTCAAAGTTTTAGAATTTTCTATTAACTAGATATTATTTACAATATTCTTTATTTCTTTTTAATTTTGCATTTTAAAAATTATCCTTAAAGATCACTCAATGTCTTCAAATTATAATAATAGCAACAATTTTATGTAATTAGATAGTAACTTTTATAATGGCTACATAAGGAAATATAATAACATTTATTGGCTGTGTCAAGAGGCTTAAAGCATCACGGTTTGATCCTTTAAACCTTATCAATCCTGATTATATTTTTTAAAAAAAATCATAAGGACATAACAAGAATTAACAGAATATACAATATGGAATATTTTTATATTGCAGTACAAGAATTTACTTAATATTATTGTAAAATTCATCTTAAATTATTGTACAATTCAATAACTTTATCTATAGAATGATACAAATGGTCAATATTTTGCTTGAAAATTTAGATTTAAACCAATCCGTAAATATAAAATGTGAAATTACTAAAAATATATTTAATAATATTATATATGATTTGCAACTTTTCTTTTTGTCATAAAACTTGTTAGAAAAATAGGAAACTGAAAATTAACCATTATGATAACTGTTTAAACATTATAACACAAATTTTAAATACTTAAAAAATTTAAAAAGATTTTTTTCAGTCTTTTCAGATGTTTCATGTAAATTATCCTTTAATATTATTTCAATAATTTATTAAAAATTGAAAGTTTATTTTTAGTTGATAAAATGTTACAAATAATTAAATTTTTACTTAACTTTGGTTAAGTAAAATTTTGGTCATGTGAAATTTGAAAGAAAAACAAGAGTTTTTTATGATTTTGAAATCTAAATATTGTAATAGTATATTTCTCATAAGATACCTCGTCCTTATAGAACTAGAATGAATTAGAATACAAAAGTTTATCTTCCAATCATTTCATGGATTTTATAATATTGTATTACTAGGAAGGAAAATCCAATTTATAAGATTTAAGAGTTAATTATGGGAAAAAGGGACTATAAATATTTTATTAAACTATTTTCCTTATAAATATTGTGAAACATGTTTCATTTTCATTTAACTAAACAGCATGCCACATTTGATGGTGCTCTTTCACATTAATTTTCTAGTAAAAATAGTTAAAAAAAATAGCATTTATGAATGATTTCATTGTATAATCATTGTTGTAGATGTGACTTCACATAATATAATTTTATATCTCTAATAAGTGTTGCTTCTCTTTTAAGATATAAATATATTGTTAACAGTAAAATCATTATTGATGTTTAGAGCATAATATTATTTTATTAAAATTTCAACATTAAATAATAATAATAATAATAAACCTGTCTTTATAATCCTTATTTGAATTTGTGAAAATTGTTTTCCATTGATGCAACCAGATATAATAATTTGTATATGATAGTATATTTCAAAATGTGATTCCAAATATTTTCAGTTTTTCATTTAGCTGTAAAAATTTACTATTATAAAGTATTTGAATTTTTTGTTTAAATTTTAAATTAATGGAATTAAAAAGTGTTAGCTTTTTTTTATATTTCAGTAGCGTCTCAGTTATTAGAGTTTCCTGATAATAGCATCAAAGTTCTTCATTACATTTTATTTGGAAATTATGGGGCTGTAAGCATTTACATATTTCATTATTTTTGTTTATGAGTTTTTAATAGTATATTATAATATTGCTTCTTCATATCATAATTTATATTTATGTAAAATAGAAATTGCAGAAATTATTTCATTTTTAAATTTATTTTTAAGATATAATTTGATAGTAATGGTAATTTTTGCAAAATAATTTTAACTTCAAATGTCTCAATAACTTTGTTTTTTCAGTTTAAAACTGATACATGCATTTAATTAATTATTTTAATTAAAATTGCAAAACTTTTGTCCTAAGGCAGAAATGTCCAGTAGAGTGCAGGTTAGTGGAAATTTAAAAGGGCAATATAAAGAGTAGATAATAAAAATTGGAAATAGTACAACAAAAAATAGTACTAAGTAATATAAAAATAGTGAAACATAAACTTAATTTAACCTTTTTTTCCTGAAGTTTATACTTGAATTATATGATAGCAATTTCTTAAAAAAATTTTTTTAATATTTAAAATATAATAATTAGTATTATAACATTCAGCAAGCAACATAAGTATAAAGAGAATTGTAAGTGGTTATATGAAGAAAACTGTTGTTTTAAAAACAATATAGGAAAATGGTTGAAAATTCTTGTTCTAGTCTTTTAAGGAACCTTTTGTGCTAAAATGTGATTGATTATGAGTTTAATGTGTTAAAAATGTGTTTTTTTACACTAAAATTTTTATAATATAGAGTGAAATTACATTTTCAGAAATATGGTATTGTTCTTTAACTTATGACCAATATTATCTACATGTTTTTTCCTTAATCATTAAAAAGTATTATGATTAGAAAATATAAATTCCAGAACATTAATCTATTTAAAAAGAAAATAAGATATATTATAAATAAATTAGGATAGAATTTGTTTTAATTTTTAAGCTTCTGAACAAGTTTCATTCAATGATAAAGGAATATAGATTGTGAAGAAATAGTGTTTTGCTAGTAATTTTAAGTTCTTAATTTTAATATTTATTTTATTTTAACTCTGGGTGTATAAAAATGTAAATGAAAGGATATTTAAATAATTAAATGAAAATAGAAAAGTAATATACATTTGAATATATTTCTTTATAAATTCACAAAAATATTAACAATTTGAATGTTAGTGACAAACAAAATAGCAAAAATATCCAACAGAACAGATCTACAATAAATTATGCAAAAGAAAACCTACTCAAACATCTTAAGATTATGGAATTATTAAAGAACTGGAAATACTTATTAAAAAATAGAGTGTATATATTATGAAAAAATATTGTATATTAAAATTTACATAATTCTGGGATCACTTTCGATAATGTAATCTAAGTGTATTATAAATCTTCTTTTAATTTTAAAATATAAATTGTTAATAATTTATAATTTTTTCTGTGTTTAAAATATTTCATTCTTGATGACCATATTGAAGCTAAATTTCTATTAAAGAATTATTTTGAAGTATAATTTGCTTTTCATTCAAGTGAATTATTCTATGGTATTCTTAGATTCATGTTTACATTGTGATTCACTTTTATTTAGGTCAGTCATACAAAGTAAAACAATTATTCTGTAATGAACAAACTTAAATTTAAAAGTCAAGATTCCTAGAAATATTAATTGATGCAACAATTGAAGTTTTAAATGCATTTATTTTTTTCAATAGTATTAATATTTTATATTTTTCTAGGAATATTCACACCAGGAGCAAATTCAAAAGATTCTTCAATTTAATGGCTTTAATTTTGACGAAGAAAGTGAGGTTTATAAAAAGAAGCGTAGTTGTTTGTTCAAGTTAGTAAAATTAAATTTTTATTGGGAAAAATTTCATTGTATAGAAATTTGTTTTTTAAATTTTCTAGTTACTATAAAATAAGCAATTAAAAAAAATTAAATATAAATTGCGTAAATGATTAATATTTAATCTTGTATTATTTCTGTATCCCATTATTTCTTACTTTTTCATGCAATGGATTATGATTGCACAATTTGTTAATCGCTTGAATATAGCATATAAGATGTGAACTTCATTTCAAACAAATTTAAAAATTTCAAAGTCATAATACATTATACCTTCAGAAAGTGTGATATTGATTTGAGTTTAAAAAAAATTATAGTTATTCACTTGAAAAACAATTGTTGTGAAGGACATTTAAAATTTTACTGCTCACAACTGATAGTGATAAATGCTCAATGATCATAAAAATATTTGATATTTTTAATTTTTCAAATTGTAAGTGTAGCAATATTAAAGATATTGAAATATACTTTGAACACATCAGCAATATTAATTGAAAGTTATGAAACAATAAAATTATTTGTGTATATTTATCTGCTAAAACATTTTTTAATGGTTATCACAAGAATTTTTGTGCATTTTTTACTATTTTTGTATAAATGGTATGTCTTTTACTTTCAAAGATTTTATTCCTAATCATTGTGTCTCTAAAATTTAAATATTCTTTTAAAATGTCACATGTTACAAAGCTTTCAAGTACAGTAAAAATTTTAATAATTTTAAAATATGTGTACTTATATGTCACAAAAAGAGGGGAAGTTACATTAGATGCTCATTTCTATGTACTTAGGCCAGTAAAATATTTCTTAGAATTAAAAGTTCATAAAGTAAAAAAAAAATATTAGATTTTAAAAGTTTTTTACCAAACTGCTTTTGATTTATAAAAAATTATTTAAAGTGATTTGTATTGTAAGAAAGTTGCATAAATAAAATTCAGATTTAAAAACAATTTTTACTTGCATTTTACTTATGAAATATCAGGCAAGGTAATAATTAGCTCTTTTTCTATTTCAAAATTACAGTGTTTTTCATTTTTTGGTGTGTCAGTAAAAAAGCATTTTACATTTGTTTTGCCCAAAAGAATTGCTCAATCTTGCTAACTGTTCATCTTGTTTTGTAAAAAGTAGCAGCATTACAGCATTTTTTGTTTGGTATATGAAAGTTCTTTTTCATTCTCATTCATTATTTCTTTATCATTTATTCATCTGATAAATACAAATTACTCCTGAGTCAAGAATGAAAAAGTCCTGAAATGTAAATTTGGATGGCAATGTAATTCTTCATTGAAATTATAAATGAGTAGCTCTATTTTACTCAGATTGTCACATAAATGTTCTTGTTATCAGGGTTTCTTTTACAAACCATCCAATACAAAAACATTTGTCCTAAATCATGATTACTTCTTGGGAAGAACATATTTGTATTTCAGTTGTTAAATATATTCTGATGGTTCCAAGACAGCAGTTATATTAGACAAAAGAAACTCCACATGAATTACTTAAATAAAAAAAATCAAGGATTTAAAAATCAACTGTGCATTTAATTGTTTTCAACTGAAAGAATTTACGATTCTCCAACAAAAATTGAAAATACTTGATAATATATATATGTGTGTGTGTATATATATATATATATATATATATATATATATATATATATATATATATATATATATATATATATATATAACGTGAAATATGTAGACAAAAGATTCATAAAAATAATTTTTCGGAAAAAAATATTTGTAGAATTCTAATTATATATAAGTGGGAAAAATTTGTAATTTTATATATATTATCTGTTACATTTATTATTGATCTGTAATATTATTATATAAAATTAATAATTATATACAGAAATGAAAACAATATTAAATTTTCGTAAGTTATCAGATAATGACATACTGGAGATTTAAACATAATTATGTATAAAGTGAAAATAAACAGCATAAAATGAAAAAAAGGACATTAATAGGGTGTGTAATCCCTCTCATCTGTATACTAAGTTTACACCTTGTGACATAGCTTTCAATTAGGTGGTTAACTACTGCAGAATTAAGCAATAGCCATTCTTGTAGAACAGATTCCAGCTCAATAAGAGTGGCTGGAGGTAGGAAACTTGAAGATACAGCACTGCCAAGAGCATCCCAAAGATTTTCAATGGGTATAAAGGTCAGGTGAATATGCTGGCGAAACCATATGCGCAATCCCTTCACTTTCCAGGTAGTCATTGACAATGTCAGCTTTATGAGGATGTCCGTCATCCTCGATTAAAACAAAAGAAGGGCCAACTGCTGCAGCCTACACTCTCACAATGAATTCTAAGACTTCATCTCAATACCGGACAGCCATCACAGAATCCCATTTAAAGATCTGCAGAGTGGTGCGTTATTGTCACCCCAGTACAAACTTAAATTCATATATTCAGTGATTTTAAGTTTTAGTCTAGTACGGTTCTATATAATTTTTATTATCACCATATTTATTATTCATTTAGAATACTTGTGCGTTATTTTCAACTTTATTTTTCTGCTATGCCTTACCGGCATAATTCTATACCATTTTACTTTGCCGATCTGGCATTTCTATATTCATGATTGAATTATTAATTTACTGTATATGCATGCCAGTTCGTCAAAGGGGAAGTATCCCAGGTGTTTTAAAAGCACCGGACTCAAAAAATCAAACTCTGGTGTCTGATGGTTTTGGTTGGAAACTTTTATGTTCATCGGTATTATAATTTTACTTATTTTTGTTATAATGAATTATTTAATTGGAATATCTTTATCTATTCTCAAATTTTAAACTTAATTTATGTTATGTAATTATTATATATTTAGTATCAATAAATAAAACTTACTACTTTTAAGCTAGCTTAATTATTGGCATGTTATTAGTTTCTTATTTATTAAAGGTTCTATTAATAGAAGGAAATACTTTAAGTATTTAAACTAATAGCTAGCATTTCTTTAACTGCATTAAAATTTAATATTTGCAGCTCTGCTTATCGTGGTAATTATTTTGGCACTTAGCCTAATGGTGGGTATTGGTAAAATGACATCTGCCCACAGATACTTAAAAGTAGTACAGACTGACAGTTATCCAAATGAAATTCCTGCTCACAACATAATGATTCCGCCTCATAATGCTTGATGTTTTGGAGCTGATTGTGTGTTCCTTGTTCACACCATATCCTTATATGCTTGTCATCTGGCTCCAGAGCAAATCTTGACTCATCAGTAAACATGACATTGCCCCAGTCAGACACAGTCCAATTGACATGTTCCCGGCGCCACTTTAATCATGCCCCTCTTGATTGGATGGATAAACAAATACATATTCGAGGTACCCGGGCGTACAGTCCACTCGTGTAATCTTCGGTGTACAGTAGCTACTGATATCACTTTACCAATGGACACTGTAACCACCTTACCAATGGACTCTGCAATTCCACTTGGCTAAAATCGCAAAATATAGATCTTCCGCGGGGTTTGTAACCTTTGGGCGATCGGCTACGGGCGTTTGGAGAACTGTCTGTGTGGTTTGGAATTGTTTCCATAGACGTGAAATTACAGAATGATGAAGGCTGAAGAAAAGTGCAACATCTGAGATCGAATGTCCTGCTTCCAATGCACCCCACAGCACGCCAGCAGTCAGAATCTTCCATTTGTCTTCTGGAAGTCATAGAAACACGCATGCCTTGAAAACAAAAACATCTGTCAGTGTTTACAATCAACTTCTGTAATCCTTCATAAAGCTGGTATCTTATAAGACTGCCCTTTTTGCGTATTTCTTGATATGAAAGTGCAATTGGCTGTTACCTAACATATTTGCATACTTCCATCTACCTCTGCAGCGATTTGCATCCTCTTCAATTCTGATTGGCTTCCAGAAATTAACATTTTCCTCTGTGTGCTTAACTTTTGGATGTGAGTGTATTATTGGTTTTATGCAAATAATGGTTTCATTAGTTCAAAAAGATGTGTTTTTTATTTTACATACCATATTATTGTTAGTCTTTTACAGCGGCAATGGCATATTTTAATTTAGTTATAAGAGTAATATATTTTATTGTTTTTTTATTTATCTTGCTTTTTTACATTTATTTTGAATTTTAGATTTGATTATATGACTTAAATTGTTTTGCTGAATTATGAAATCTTATTTTTATTGTAGTTGTAATTTATTTTCAGACATTAACTCTAACAGTAGTCTGTTTAAATTTTATAAGTAAAATTCAAATAAAGCAATGACAGTTTTATGATCTTTGAATAAATATTTTGGATTTTTATTTCTGAAAATATTAGCAATGCCTTTTTAGGAAAATATTTACTTTAATAATTAGTACACAAATTAGAACAAAAAAAGGCTATATGATTTTCTTTGGATTTTGCATCCATATTATCCAAATTAATTTCTATTATTATTCTTAAATCTTTATTTCTAATTTTGTAATTAAATGTTTCATCTGTGAGAATGGTTAAATCTGTTGAGTGTCATATTGTACACAATTTAATTGAAATCCGCTCATATATAGTTTTCATATGTTTTATTCTTGTACAGTTAATATTGTGGAATTTAGTATAATTTTTTTTTTATCTTGCAGACTTCCATATCCATTACTGGTGCAGGTGCATAAACTTCTTCTTAAATCAGTACCTGAAAACAGATCTGATGCAGTTGAAGCAGTGCTGAATTTTTTATTAGAGCTTTCAGGTACATAAACTATGTATGCTTATAATGTAAAAATTAATAATTTAGGGTTTTCTGAAAAAAGGAATGTACATGTATGTTAGTGAAAATGTATTTGTTGCTTTCTCTTTGTTTATTCAGGAGATTTGATAATTCTCTTGTCTTTCTGTTAGAATATATTTTAGATTTATTTTTTTCCAAATTTTGAATAAACATTGTTTTCAATAAATAATTTTAGGTTTTAATTAAACCTAAACTTAAAATCAAATAAACTTACATTTTTAGATTTTTTTTAAATAAACAGTTTGAGAATAAACATTTATTTTGAATTTTAGATTTGATATTCTAACCTAATTTGGGTTTCTAAATAATGATATTTTATTTTAGCTCAATTATAATATATTTTCAAACATCAACTTCAATCTGCTCATATTAATAAACCTAAACAAAACAATGGCAATATATAATTGTTGAATACATATTTTTAGTTTATATTTCTAAAAATATTGGCATTGCCTCTTGCTTAGTTCAGATTTGCTTTATTCTATCGATTTATAATCAAATTCAGGGAATTAACTGGTTTAATTTTAAATTAATGCTTGAGTAAATACTTAATTATAATTCAATTTAATGAAATATTTCATTTTTACAGTTTAAAAATTGAATACCATAGAATAGAGCTGTGCTGGCACCGAATGGTTAGCACTCTGGCCTTCAGTTCAACAGTTCGTGGGTTCGAGTCCCACCTCCAGCTTGTATGTTTGTAATGATTCAGAATCCTCTTTGAACTGTAGGTCTCAGTCTAACTAGCTTTTATGTGTAGAAGATGACCTTATAATCAATCCCATAAATATAATAAATCAATCCCATGGAATATATAATTTTTGAATTTTGTGACTCAGTTTGCATTCTTTTAAAGTTTTGTTATTCAGAAATTATAATAGTTAATCAATTACCTATCTTGATTAATAATGGAACTAAATTTTAATTTTAAGGGAGTATTTTTTTAAAAAATATTTTAAGGGCCACTTTAATAATTATGTAAGTGAATATCTAGTAATAAATGATTTTATGGTATTTAAAATTTTAAATACCATAAAATCATTGAGATTGCAGAAAATGTATTAAATCAAAAATTGCTACTGAAATGTAACGTGTGAAGCAATCTCATTTTTTAAAATGTGAGATTATATAGTGTTTCTAAAATCAGTCAAATTATATTAAAACATCTTATGATCTGTTAATAAGATCATATTCATCTTTGTGATCTGTCCAAGTTTGATTCTGGTTACTATTAAACAAAGGAAGATAGATAAGGAGTTTCTGCATTTGGTGTACTTGCCTAATGATGTGTTAAATTGGGAATATCCTGTTTCCCTCCTTTAGGATTTTTGACTACAGTTCATTTATGGAAAACCCTCCTGGAAAGATTTTAATTGTTAAATAATGAAAATGTTATCTTAAATTTATATTATTAGCACTGTAATTTAAAAGTCCAACTTAAATTATAAAATGAATTTTTCAATAAAATATTTTAATGAGTCTATTTAGAAATGTTTTTCAAATCTGCATTAGCAGAGACTTAAAAAATATAAGAAAATTTACAAATAATAAATAGTTAAAATAGTTTTTCTACTTCATTTCAGCATATTTATTTAAAATTACCAGAACATTTGCTTAAAAGTACAGTTTCTTAATATATATTTGAATATAAAGTCAAATTTTATATTTATATAACAAAAAAATTAGTTTTTGATTTTTTTGTGTTTAGAAAGTTGACAATATTGATAAGAATAATCATCTCTGAAAAATGCTTTCAATTTCAATTCTTTTAGATTTAAACTGAGATTAAGATTTTTAATGATATAATACTTTTTGTGATTTTGTCACCTCTGGTAAATAATTGAAGTTTTTGCTTTTATAATAAAAAAAATCTTACACATGCATTAATGAATCATTATAGAATATGATTTTTTGCATTCTAAGAATTGATTTATTTTAAATGTAAATCATACATGAAAAACTGTCAATGGATACCAAATAAAAAATTATGTAATCTTATTGAAATATTTTATGAAATAAATACATTAATTAATAAGGTTGGAATTAGAGAATCAGACAATGTACAATACCTTAGAAATAGAGAATCAAATGTTGTACAATACCTTGCAGGCATCTGGTTGAAGGAATAGTTTCCTGGTTTTCTGTTCAACAAATTATGGGCTAGAATCTCACAATTACGTAGATATTTAGTGTTATATAGACTTTTAATTAAAGATCTCTGTCTTGTTTGTGAAATTACTTATTTTGTAAAATTACTTGTTTTAATATGAAAAAATATTTTTGATTTACAAGTCAGTACTTAGATATAATACATAATAGTGTATGACGTCTTTAAAATTTAGAAATTATATTCTGTAGAAAAAAACACATATTAATGTAAAAATATATATATTTTAAAATGTTCAAATGTATACTTCTATATTAATGTAAATACATTTCTAGTATATATTGAATTCAATTTTTGTAATATATTTAAGTGAATTATTTTCTGCTGTACAAGTAAATAATTATATTAAAAAATGGGAAAAATATGTATTATATGGGTGCTAGATTTATAGTGCATTAATTGAAAAATTTTAATTTCTTCTATTTTATAGTTTTTGTCATAATAATATTGAAACTTGAAAATCCATTTTATATCTTAATGTGAATGTTTAAAATATTAAATTTATGTAAGAAAGCTCCAAAGCATAGATCTAAAATTTGTAATTTTTCATTTAAAGAGTTCATTTTTGAAAATAGTGTATGTATTTTGCATATTTTTTATGAAATTATTTTTCTTTTTCTTTAATGTATTTAATGTTTTCGTATGTATTTTTTATAACTAACTGAAGAATGTTTGCCTAAATTGTTTAAAAAAATCGGTAATCACAAGTATTTGAATGGTTATTAATAACCTTCACAAATTCTGAGGTAAACAGGTTTTAATTTATCATTGTTATTAAAATGTTTACATAATTAAAACATTTTTATTATAGATGCTGACCACAGAAAGAGAGATTTCTCGGAAAGATTGGTATGAATTTTTTGATATTTCAATATATACATATATGTGAATTTTTCTAACATTTCAAGTCTTAATTTTGATTTGGACTTTTTAAAATATAGTAGTTTAATCTAATGAAAACTAGAATAGTAATAAATATAATAATAAAAGCAGATGACTTTCCCTTTATATCTAGGATTAATTTCCTTTACATTATATCTGGAATTAATGACAACCTTTAAACATTGTTAGATGAATTTGACAACTGTCGTTTGTCACTGAAAATGCAGAACAAATTGTTCATTCTTGTTTCTATAAAATGTTTTAGATTTGCTGAAATAATCAGATAAATTAAAAAGTGAATTCAGTAAATTTGAGATCATTAAGAGTGAAATAAGCATTGTTCATAAATAAAAACAAATTAACTCTACAATTAGGTTTACAATTGTCTTAAAATTACCATATTTTCCTGTATATAATCAGTGGGGTATTATCTGCAAGCAGTTTTATTTAAGCAATAGAAAAAAGCATCACATAATCCCACGGCGGCATATGATCAGTGACAATTTTTCCGATGAATAGTCGAAAATTTATACTGCTGATAATTTGGTGCCAAATAAAATAAAAAATATTTATTATAATTAATAAAATAATAAATTCTACCGAAAAAAAACATTTATAAATGATAAAGATCTGTTTGAATCCACCTCAACACAAAGTGCGAATAACTGACATGAAAGCACAATATCGATCAATGTCAGAGAAGATTCTTGTAAAACTTATCTATTTTAAGATTTTAATAACTTTTTGTTTCGTTAATAGTTAAATGAAAGAAATGGATTGCTTTCTAGCTGCACATGGAATACTTTTTTCTTTTATACCATGCCAGCTTTGTTTTTCACCTGTGACAATTCACAAACGTGTAATGTATTACATGTTTGTTGATATTTTTTTTCATTTGCCTTACCTCTAGGTTTCAATTTAAAATTTACTTTGTAACTTAATTATTTTCACTTCCCTATGACAGGGATGGGGAACTTTTTTAATGTCCGTGCCACAGGGTCATAAAAATTTTTTTAAATAGGTAACCTGCCACAGTAAAATTTCATTCGAAATGTTAGCATGGTGAAATTATACCTAAGTATAATTAAATAAACAAATAAAAGCAATTCTTCTTTAAACAATTTTTTATTAATCAATGCTTTACAAAAGGCAATATGTTAGAAACAAAATTCACGTTAAAAGCAATTGTTTTTAATGGGGTTTTTGTTGCTGTACACAACATGATAAAGATTTAATATCTGGTTCATGGTTAATTATTTCAACAGTATGCATGCAGAGCTCTACTCATACGTCATTCTATTCCTATATTTATTTTCTAAAAAAATTTTTGATGGCGTGCCATTGGTTCGCCATCCCTCCCTGTGACAAGATATGAATTTGAACGTTTTCAGAACGAAACAGTTCAGGTCAAGACAGAATGCGAAGTGACATTAATGAATTGCAAATTTAATAACCATTCAAAACTGAATTCATTCTTGATCGTAATTGGACAATGCTGATTATAGTTAAAATAGGTCAACTGAGTATTGGTGCCATCTGTTATTTATTTTATGAAACATAAACGGTGTTTCTTTCAAAACTTTATTGTAAACTTTTCTGATGAAAAATATTTTTTGTCAGATTATCCACGGCAGTGTATAATATGTGCAACGAAATTCTTTTTTTAACACACAATCCACGGATTATATACAGGAAAATATGGTACATGCCAAATCTTTATGAGCATTTTTCTGAAATGATTGAATAAAAACAGCTAATATTAAATTTCAGTTCTTAAATCAACTGAAAATTTTCTTCCATTTATTTGTTGTAATTTGTTATGTAATGTTAAGCTTCTTAAGTAAACACTATAATCTAATCTTAATTTAAATTAATGAAGTGTAAAGCTATGATTAAAAGTTTTTAGTAAATTAAACTTTTTAAATAAACTTTCTTAGAAAAATTTTAATTTTTATACATAGTAAATTTTTTTGAAATCAAGTTATTATAAAATCTGTTATTTCATTATATTAGTAATTGGTTTTATAATAGCAAAAATACATTGTTTATATAGATATGTATGCATATGAACTCATGTTTTATCACTTGATATCAATGGGACTTAAATAAAACAACAATTTCTAAATTTTTTTCATTTGTTAAAATTGATTTGTGTTAAAATATAATTATCAATATAATGCTCTTTTTCATGATTTTTGATGTATGAGTCTTGTATGAGTGATGTATTAAGCATTTTATTCTGTTTCATTATTTGTCACATTTAAACTAATTATTATATGCATTTTAAAACTAAAAAGATACATTTAATAATTTTAGGAATCAACACATGAAATGGAAATATTGAAAAATGCTGCGATGCAAAGTAAAGTATTATTTTTAAATAATTATTGCCCTTTCATATTATTTAAATTTTTACATGATGAAATTTATTTGACATTAGAAAATTCATTTTGATTATGCTGTTAATGGATAATTCTTATTGTTAAAAAACATTATTTATTAATTTTATGTTTGAATTTTTAATACATAATTCAGTTGGCAGCAATTTTTCAAATATTCAGCAGAAAATATTCATGAAGAACCTAACTGAATTTCATATTATATTGGCAAGCTGCAATAATGGTATTTCATTATGGATAAATTTATGATTTCTATTTAAAGTTTATGGAACATTAATGGAAAATACTGTAAAAATGGAAGAGTAGAAATAAAATGAAATAAACTGCATTCTTTTAGGGTGGTGGGGGAATGGCCGAAAATGTAAAATTAATTTTTTGCTATTCCCCCTCTGTTTAATATTCCTAGTTAAATGTATGTTGGAAATGAGAAATTTTAAGATCAGTTTAAGAAACATAAACACATTTTATTCTTATATTAAGCTGTAAATTATTTAGCTTTGATATTGAAATGCAAACTTGTTTTTATTTTGCTTGGATTTTTTGGGGTAGTATTTCTTTATGATTTCTAGCATTATTTTTATTTTTAACAAACTAAAATATTTGTTCTTTCAAGTTCACATAAATAATCAGTTTCTACTTGAAACTAAGTAAGAGCAATTCCATCTTAAAGTTGATTAGCCGTTCCTCTTATTATTAGTATTACATAAAGCATTACATTAGTGCATATTATTATTACATAAAATTACTCATATATTTTTAATGAGAATTAAATCAAAAGATTTTGCACATCAGCCTAAGATATTTATGCCTTTATTGAAATGAAGTCATGCTTTAATTTAATGGAAATGGTCATGAATTGTATGAATGAATGACTTGTAAATTATTTAGATTAGAGGTTGCTTTGCATCACCTTTGATCTTTCTATGTGGCACACCAGGATGCCATGGTACACACTCTGGGTATCACTGTCCTATACTAATGTTCAATTTTAATAAAGTTCTTGTAATCTCTTGTTTTCATTAAAAAATTGTCTTCTTTTGAATTTCTAAGTGAACTTTGTTTTTAAAATACATTAATAAAATAAAGGTAATGTCAAGCGATATTCAAGTAGATTACCATAATCTAATACATAATTTGTAGGCTACAGTAATAAATAGTAAATGTGGAATAATGAAAAGCAGGAGAATATTTTTTCACAACTTTAAAAGTACTGTAGAGTAAATGTTGCATTAAATTTTTTAAAAGAGAGAAAGCGAATCTCAATTGTAAAGTAATATTTCATTCTTTTTGAACAATTGCAAAAATTTTCTTTTTTAATTGCTGCTGTCAGAAATTTAAGATATATGATTGTTGTCTTTTACTAATTTCTAAATTTTATATTTTTTCATGTTTTGTTTATTTTTGAAGTGTGTGCAAAAGAACTCGATAGAACTTGAACTGCCTTTCCTCTCCGTGCAATAAATTGTGACAATTTGAGTCCTATAAGACAAATAACTAATTTTAAAGCTGCACATTTTTGCTGTAAAACTTAAATCTTTATTAACTCAGATTTTTAACAACGTTATAATTTATATCAAATACAGATCTGTTATAATTTATATCAAATACAGATATAACCTTTATGCATCGTGCATAAATTTTATGCAAGATTGCCAGGTTTTACGCTTTCACTGATTTACTGATATAGCATGAATTATTTTAAGCATTTCGGTTTTTCTGGGCAAAGTTGAAAAAGGAAAAAAAATTATATCTTAGCACATTATGGCAATCTTTTGACGTTAATTATAATGGAAACGGAAATTTACACCCCCTTTCAACCTATCTGTGGGAGAAGAGAAATAATGTCCCAGACTCTGTGGTTGCGGAAGCTCTGAGCAGTCCGAGAATGCATATGCCAACTCCTTTTCCTATCAGGGGCGGGGGGAAGGCTCCAGTTTGAGAAACCATAGATGGGGACAAGAAATGTTAGAGGTATAATCTTATTCTTCTTTAGTCATGAATCAAAACTCAGTGCCATTCATTTTAACTACTGTGATTGGTGGACTGTTGTAGCAAATATTTGTGGTGTGTGTTGTGACTCATGTGGTTGGGGATAATTTGTGAAAATAGCTGATAGTAAACCTAATAAATCGTATTTTAAATCTTAAAAATAGTTACAGTTCCTAATTTTCATGCATTAAAGCATCATCTAAAGAAATTAAATTTGCTCACTGCATAGTTTGCAATTGTGTTTTTAATACAACTCACGACAGTTGTTTTGATATTTCTCGTCATGTCAAAGACCCAAAACATGTTCAGGAAGCAAAAAATTCAGCAAGCACTTCTGAAATGGATGCTTATTTTAAAAATGATACTCAAGAAGTCACTCGGTCAGAATAATATTTTACTTCATTCTTGATTGAGTACAACTTATCACTCAGCGTTTCTGATCATGCTGGTCCCCTTTTTAGGAAAATGTTTCCTAAAAGTGAAACTGCAAAGTGTTATGGATGTGCTCAAACAAAACTTCTGCCATTATAAAGAAATTAGCTTTGGAAAAAAGGAAAACATCATTAAACTCTTACAAAATTCACCATTTTCTACTGCATATGATGGCAGTAATGATAGTGATTCAAAATTTTATCCAAATGTTGTAAACTTTTTAAATCCCATTCATAAATCTATTTAAAGCTGCTTATTGTCATTTGCAAATTTATCAGGGGATGCAGCAAGGGAAAATATAAATATTTTAATTTTAAACAAATTTGAACCATTAAATATCCTTTTTAAACATTGTATAGACTTTGGTATTGTTAATGCAGCAGTAATGCAAGGTAAGAAAAAAGGTGTGATAACCTATTTAAGAAGCAAGATAATTTGATTGCCACTGATTGCTTTTGTTATTTGATAAATCTTGCCTCTGAGAAAGGGGTGCTGCAAGCCTACCAATTAAAATTGATCAAATCATTACATTTATTATTATTTAAATCAAGGGAAACATTTTTAGAACATTTTACAAGAATTATTTTGCATCCTCATTGTGGGATGTAAAATGTTTCTTTCTAAGTATTTTAATATTCAGAAAGCACAAATGATAGTGTATTTTGAATGCATTCTAGAATCTATGGATTTTAATTATCAAATCTTTAGGCAAATTAAATTCTTAGCATCTGCATTTTCATTAGTTAATAATTTATTTTTAATTAATATAAAATTAATAGTCAAGTAATTAACTAAGTTAATTAAATTATGAAAATATATTTCTGATAGATGTGTAATTTTGACACCTGAAAAGTTTTACTGAAGTACTTTTCTGAAAGTAGGCAGTTATGCAAATTATTTCTTACTATTTATAATTTAACTTCTATTCAATTAACAATAGTTTGTTTAAAAATGTCTTGCTATAAATTTTTTTTTTAGTATTTAAAGGGCAAAATTATATTTACACATAAATATAATATTTCATTTGAAAAAATAATTAATTACTTGAAATACTATATTTACCACTGTACTTATAATTCCTCAGTAAAATTGATTTTAATGCAATTTTAATTCATTACTAGTTAACTGATAATGATTTATCTAATTTTAGGTCAACCATTTGTTTTGATCGAAAAACTGGACCCCAGTTTTATTAGAAAGATGCTTAAACAAGTAAGATATTTTTTGTGATTGCTTTTTGGGGTGATGATATTTGATTCTTAAGCAATTTTTCCTGTTTGATTTTGAAATTTATGGCATGTATTTTATCCTCTTAAACTTAGAAAAAATAATCATTTATTACATTAATTAATAATTTTTAATATTTATGTCAAAAAAATTTTTAAACATTCTTTATATAGTAAAATGAATTTTTTTCCTTGAAGTATAAGTGCCCTTAATATGATGATTTTTTTCTCAGTTGGTTACAAATATCTGTATTTTATTGTGGTAAATTTTTTGTGCCATGTATTTATCTATTTAATAAACTTTACTTAGCTGTCTACTATTAAGCTAACAAGTGATAATCAAAAGGTGAGATGTCTGAGATATGGAAAGATAATGAATCATCCATTTTAGAATGTGCATAACAATATGAAAGGGCCTTAAATCCTACTATTTAAGTCTTACTACTATTGAGTTATTTTAAATATATTATTTTAAGTATTATATGATTTTCTTTTCCAGTTATTTTTAGAGCATAATGCACATAATGTTTGACATATCTTTTCCATGATTTTCTCATTCTTATACCATGATGGACAATGGAAGAAGAAATTGAGTGAATAATAAAACGTTTGAAAATCTAAAATAAAAAATTGATTTTTGATTTGTGAGATTTAAATTACATATTTGTATCCAATGCTATAATTAATATCTAATATAAGAAGTATATTATATGTATATAATACAAAAAGTGTAAAAACTAGGCATTAAGGATACGTCAACTTCATCATTCTTTCACTGCACAAAAAAATGTGTTTATAAGTGGTTAACTTTAAATTTATGAATAAGCTATCTTGTTTACTGACTAAATAGCATTACTTCTCAGCTGTTTTAATTTTAAATATCTAAAAATGGCTAAATTTGTGAAAAGGTATTTTTTGAAAGGCAAAAGAACTGAAGTTTTTTTATTTAAAATAAATTCAAATCACCAAATAAGTTTTAAAATTTATATTTAGAATTTAATAAAATTGTAGAAATACCATGAGAAAAATATTTAATTAAAAAAATTGGTTTTAGAACAAGTTTTGAGAATTTTTATCCTTGTCGTTTTAAGTAACATCAAAAAATAATTTCCTGTTTGCTGGAATTTATTTCCATGAATTCTTACTGAATTAGAATGTTCTATATAAATATAAATTTTTAATGCACTTTTATTAATGATGTCATTCTCCTCTGGTTTTTCTCTTTTTGGAATTAGGGTATTTATCGATTGTTATCTAGCTTTTGTGTAATTACTGATTATTAGTATTAGTTTATGGAAATGGCTTAGCTAATACTAATAAAATTTTATTCGTATTGATATTGCAGTGAGGGAGCATTGATAAAAATGTTAATGTTTTTAATGTTTTAATTTATCATGGATAACTAAATGAAAAATTTTTCAAAATTATTGTATTTAACTGTATTTTAAGAAATTCGAGATAATATTGTTTTTTTTTTTTTTTTTTTTTTAAAGAATATAATTGCAATTTTATTATTTTAGTAATTAAAGATGTTAGTAAGTATGCATTTAATTAAACTTATTTTTCCTGATATTGCTCTGTGTAAAAATAAATATATTAAACTTTTCATGAACATTATAAAACTTGTGAAATATTACTTTAATATCTCTTCATTTCCTGCAAATCAATCCTGTACAAATGTTAGTAAAATGTAGTTATCTGTAATAACATTTCTAATAAAGCTAATTTTTTTCCTTCACATAATGATTTAAATTTTATCCTTTCCTTTTATGATGAAATTATTTTTAAAATATGTACCTGCTTGGTTAATTTTATATGTAGTATCAAAAATTTATATTAAGAATTTTATTATTTTGAGAAAAATAACTATACTTTCTATTTTCTTAGGAAACTTATACTGAAGATCTTGAAAAACAAAGTAAGTATATGTAAATAGGTCAATTTCTTTGTAAATAATTTTATACATTATATTATAAAGTATATCATGATTTTTCTATACACATACTTATTTGTAATGCACATATATATTTGCAGTGTCATGTTTGTACACAAACACATATATTTGTAACGTCAACTATGTAAAGAAAAATACTGCTAAAAAACTTTTTGGGCAGCTAGTTTGTAATGTGATAATGTGAGATCTACTAAAATAAAAAAAACATGAAATAATAAATTTACTTATTTATTTAGTAAAGTTATGTACATAAAATCATTTATATTAAAGTTGTCCATATATGTTAAAATTTGTAATTTTGGTTATATTTTAAATATTAATTTATTATTCATTTTTTAAAAAGATTTAAAATTATAAAATGCTACTTTTAAATTTGAAATTGGATTTTTTGACAAATATGTGTTTGTAATTTTGAGGGAAAATAAATAAAGTTGCAAAAATTAGTTCTAAAAATCCTTATCTTATCTAAGAATTTCTTCAGTTTTTGGTAATTGTTTAATGTATTTTTTCTTTTATTTTATGATATTTTTTGTTCTTTCTATTTTAGTAAAAGTATGTTGGTCATAATGGAATTAAATTTTCTTCATAAAGCAGTTTACTTTGTAATATTTTTAATATTGTATTCATATAAAATATACATAACATAAAATTAAATGCATTAGTATAAAATGATATATAATTATGAATTATCTGAAAGAGAAACATTTATTATAAGGAAAAAATAAGAAATAGAAAAATTTTTTCCTCAAAAGTATTTTCCAAGTAAAATGTCATTACATATTATGCATTTTTTGTTACTAGTTTTACAATAATGTCATCATAAAAGAATACTTTTAGGCAAATTTTAATATATTCATAATGAATAAATCTGGGTAGAAACCTGACATTAATATATTAAAATTTTCAGAATAATTTCCAGCCATCTATCAAAATGAAATAAAAGTAATTAAAATAAAAACATGTTTGATAAAATCAGCTTGTCAATTTTGTGGATCTATTTTGAGACATGAATTAGCTTATTAGATGATGATATCTGATTTTCAAATTTACCAAAATTTGTAATTAACTATAATGTATGTATTCATTATAGAACAAATTAATTTCATTATATATATATATTTAAGCTAGTAAATTTTATCCTAGAATACTTATATTTTTTTAATTATTTTTTCACTAGTTGTTCCTCATACATATATAAAGCCATCATTTATACATAAAGGGAATGGAGTTCATTTAAAAAATATTCCTGATGGTATGTATATTTTTCTGTCATTCGAAAGTATTGATATTTTAATAACTTCATGAACATTTCATTTTGCTGCTTCATTTCTAAACTACATAACAGATTATCACACGAATATATATATTTTTCAAAATTTCAGTTAAAATTCTTTCAAACCAAAGTGTTAATTTGAAAAGTTTTCTTTGCACTAATTAAAATATTTGTGCTATCATGAAATGAATTTTGAATTTAATTGATGTAGAATTTTATGTTTCATTAAAAAAATTTTTATTTGTATATTTCAAGAGTAAAAATATTTAATTATATTAACTTTTGTATAATTCTTAAGAAGACTTAGAAATCTTTCCTGGTTCTGAGATATTTAACTTCAAAGATTACTGTAAATGTTTAAATTTTTTTATAAAATATTAAATTCATAATTTCATTTTATTATTTTAAAATTTTTATTGAATATAGTGGAATGAAATAAAGTATAATCCTTGGTGTCCATGCTAAGTAAAAGCCAGGTTACTATAACACAATGCATATAAGAATTTTGTTAATGTGCAAATGTATAAATGACAACTAGTTGGGTGTTATTGTTTTTATTTTATCTGGTTGGCTGTTAGGCTAAATCAGATCCTTGAAATCATGAACTGAAAGTCCAAAAAAAGATGAGGGCTTTGAAACAAGTTCTCTTTTCCAATGACGATATCATGGTGAAGATAGCAGTTCTCATTCAATCACAGATAGTCCTAAGCATGAAAGCGGATGATCAGGAGTAATGTAATACTGCATTTCCTACATTTTGATTTGGGAAGATTTTGTTTCATTGGTCAATTCTAAGACATTTCAGGTATCCACTTATGAGTTTTAATAAAGTTATCTGTTGTACATGACTACACTTAAAAGTCATAACACTTGCCTGCTTGCCATCGTACCAGTCACGAGTTGGGAGAGAATACCAAGAAGTAGCCATGGTGGATTTAACTTTTGAGCTGATCTTTAAAAAAGTAAGAGAGTTAGATTTTAAGGCCATTAAAGGTTTTGCTTTGTCATGTTATCAGCCACTTCATTTCCACTAAAGCTAATGTGCGAAGGGATCCATTATAGATGCACGTTCTGGTGAAATGAGATCTTTTCCATCAGCGCTAAAATAGAGATTGATGCTCAGTTCTGTCACCAATCTGAAACCAGGAGATGTTGGATAGAACTATGACCATCTGTCATAATCTTGATATCTTTATAGTTTGTGCAATAATCAACAGTCTTGAGACCCTTTTCAATTGCTATTAGTTCTATTAGGAAAGCAGAATAGTGGTCTGGTTTCTAATCTTGATGGTAAAGGTATTAAAAGATGTTTTAATAAGGATACCACCACTGCAATTTCTATTTTCATTTTTACTGTTGTCACTAGCTGGATGTTGATTATCCAGTTTATTGTTTTTTGGTTAAAAGTTTGATTATTGTTAGATGATTCTGTAAATAAGTATAAAAGCCTCTCCTGCAGTTTATTTAACGTGATGGGTTCTTGAGTAAAATATATACACATATATATACAGTATATCCACCAAAGTTCTTTGCCAGCCTCTTAGCTTTGTAACAGTTACTATCATATTCATAGAGGCAGGGTCTAGGTATAGTAAAGTAATCCATGTGATACTGTATAAAATTATCTAAGATGCTATCTTCTGCCTGGAAGACCGTAGCGTATCGCCCAAGGCTTACAGACAGACTGGTTCTTGGTGACACACCACATACTCCCAGTCCTAAGAGGCTGTTTTTCAATGATCCATTTGTGTACCAGATTAGATCTCCTGTTTTAGTTTCAAACATTTTGTTATCCCATTTGTCTATAGCTGGAAAAACTATTTCATATGTCCTTTCAAACATGTAAGACTTTTCCATGATATCCGAGGGCATCAGGAAAGTAGGATCTTGAATTTTTCCGGTAATACTGTTGTGCCCTTTGGCAACAGGTTTGTCGTACCATTGGTTTTGTAGCTTCATTCTGTATGCAGTCATTCTGGCAGTGCTGCAGGTGAAGATGTCTAGGGGATTCAGATCCAACATAACTTCCAATGCTCTGGTTGGTGCGGTGGACATTGCTCCATAGTAACCACTTAGGAGATTATTATGTTAAAACAAACATCACCAACACAATATTTATCTCTCAAACAATGTTATTGTCTTTTCTTTTACTGTTACACTGACATTCTAAATTTCCACTCGTGTACAAAAGGCAAAGCAAACTCTCCACTACTGATCCCTCTTACAAGGGTTACAAGAATTTCGTTGGCACAGTGACGCAAAACTGGCATTCACTATACATAAATGTTTTATTTATGTTCAGTTGTACAAATTATCACACTCTATGCTCCAATATATGCATTGCTTCTGCCAGTAAGATGTTTGAGCAGCTCAAATATTGCTGTAACTGATTGTTTTCTCTTTCTCAGTTCATTTTCTGATATCATAGTGGAGGAAATCACAAAAAACAAAATATTAATTACAAAGTTAAATACATATCATTGGAGAATTTTATAGAAGCAAACATTCAGGTTATTATATTAAAATAATAATAAGAAGTTATTAAAATATAAATGATCCTGCAAATAATCATGTATTATAGTTGAATAATTAAAAAAATTTTGTAAATCAAGAGAAATTTATATTGAAATTTTATGTAAATTAGAAAATATGGATTAAAAACATTTGTTCATTATAACATTTACATTTGATCAAAAATTATGATTTGAGTAATATTAATTCAATATTTGAATATTGGCTCCTTATTGAATTTGCTTCCTAAGAATGTGCTCCAACTTTGGTATATTTTTATCGATACATTATGTAATACAAACACTTACCAATTCTATAAATATTAGATATATGTACATTGAAGATCATATACTTTAGATTACATTATTGAATTCATCTATTTTTAAAACTATTACTGTAAAAATAGATCATTGTAACATGATATGCAGAGAATATTTTCAAATAAATAAAATTAATTTTTTTTTTACACATTGCATACATTTTTACAAAATTCAAATTCATGAATTTTTAGATTTGACAGATATTTTTTTACAAACTACAAATTTTGCTTATGAAGCTCTTCGTAAATATTGCTGAAAGGAAACTTTTTCAATTGAATTTTAAGTTATAAATAAAAAATTTGCCAATATATCTTAATATACACTTTTAATTTGTAAATATTATTTTTCAGTTGTGTATCAAATTAAATATGTTCCAAGAAAAATTTTATATTTGCTGCATTCTTTGCTCTATGGAAGACCTGGAAATGTAAGAACTTTTTTATTATTTTTCAAATTTTACTGTTTAGTTTATGAATAAAAATTTCCGTAGTCATTAATAAATTAAGAAAACATGCATTTTCATTCTTTAATTCAGTGGTAACAATAGGATTGATAATTCTTATGAGTTTATGATGTTACTGGTTGCTTTATTCTCTCAGCCATGAGTGAATCTGTTAATGCTTTCAATTTTTAGGCATGATTCATTTTTCTTTTTATAATCTTTTTTCAAATTTTTGATTATTTTAGTTAAATTTTCAAATCTATTACAAATTTTAAAACAAAAATATTTTATTTGCACTTAAGTAACTTTATTATGTTATAATTTTTAACTTTATAAAGAAGTATCTCGGTTATTTCTCATAGTTTTGTTATCCATTTTTTCTTGTTTAAATATTATGTCTGTATTTATTGTCTTTATATTTTTGTAGTTCTAGTTTTTGATTAAATTATATTATGAATTATAGAGTGTATCTTGGTATAAAATTTTCCCATTTTATTTCCATGGAAAATGTTTCCATCAAATCTATTATTTCATTATGAAAATTCGAGAAATTATTATTTTAAGTTGCCTAGAAAGTTGATATATTATTTTTAAATGGGGCAAGTTATTTTTTCAAAAGGCCCAAGAAACATTGTCTTTTAAATTTTAAAATCAATAAATTTAAATATTTTGTAATCCATAATAGTTTTTAATTATCATATTAACATACCATATTTTCTTGTATATGATAAGTATATGTTAAAAGTAAAGAATTTTGTTATGCACATTATACACTACTGCAGATAATCTAATTAAAAAAAAAGCTCATTCTTTATAAGAAATGCTTACAATAAAATTTTGAAAATAATTTGTTTCATAAAATAAAAAATGGCACCATAATTTGGATGACCTATTTCATCTATAATTAGCTTTGTCAAATTCTATTTTAGAATGAATTTGGTTCTTTGGAAAGATATTACAGTTGCAATTGGCTATCATCATTTCAAATTTTGTCTTGACCTGAATTGTTTTGTTCTGAAAATATTCTAATTTATGTATATCTTCATATGTAAGCAAAAACTTTTAAGTTACTCAGCAGATTTTAAACTAAAAACTATAGGGAAAACAAATAAAAAAAATTGTGGCGACAGACATTAAAATAAGGTGAAAAACAAAGAGAAAAAAAATTGTCTAATGCGCATTTCAAAAATAATCCTTTTTTTCATTTAATTATTAATGAAACAAATGTATTTTATTTTTAAAATATGTCTAGCCTCGTTTTAAAAGTTTTTAAAACTAAAATTCAATAAGTTTTACGAGAATGTTCTTGGAATTATAGCTCTTGATTGCTCTTGTGTTTTTCATCTCAGTTTATTGCAATTTGCAATGAGGGGGTTTCAAACAAATCTTTTTCAGAATTGTTTTTTTTTTCTGTACAATTTAGTATATTAATCATACTGTGTGTTTTTATTATTTTATGTGACACCCACATTATTATTTATATATATTTTTGACTATTCGCCAAAAAAATTGTCATGGATATACATTGTGATAAGTTATTGTTAACAAGCTTACAACTTATTAACTGGAAAATCCATTAAATGTAATTGACTTTAATTTAATGTATTAACGTTAACAACTATTTATGAAGAATCAACTTTAATAAGTATGTTTAAGAATCCTCATATAAAATATAACAATACAGAATGTACCAATAGCACCCCACTAAAATAAAAACAAATTAAGTTCTATTTAGTATTACTTTACATAAAAGTAACATTAACAAACATTTTAATCAAAATAATATATCTGTTTTATGAAATATAGATTCAAAACTATTATTTTCTTCAACAGAAATATGTTTATTTTATCATTTAACATCTTTGTACAATATGAATTAAGATTTTTAACCATAGTAAATTTTATGTTTTTTATTGATACTTACTTTTCTTTATAACTTTCACTGAATGTAGAAATTATCATTTATCAACCAAGATCCTGCTGGGAGACATAATATGGTGTTAAAAGAAATTATTTTGAATAACTATTGAGATTGCTAATGGGATTTGTGTGTGTGTGTGTGCTTTTTTTTATTTTTGTTTTTTTCATTCTATTTTTCTTATGATTTTTCTGACTTTTAAAAGACAACTAAGTGAAAATTGTATTTATTATGTTCCTATGCATTAAAAATGTTTTTAAAATGCTATTAGTAATCAGTTGTTTAATTTTCTTATCATATTTGCTATTTTCTCTTTAAAATAAGTTTTTTCTCCTGGATTATGAAATATTCTTTTTATTTAGGTTCCTTTTTGTAAAGAGAATATTTTAGAATTTAGTGGTTATTCTATTGATCAAAGAGGCTTTGTTGCTAGAGGAAAGATGATTCTTGCGAAGTATGTTTGTTATTTTTTATATTAATATATTTATGAATGCGTATATAAAATATTTTATTCCTTTTACTCAGAATTAATATGTTAGTGAGATCATTCTGTATTATTTTCCATTCTTATATATATTCTTAATTTCATTTTTTTCCACAGAATGAGATTGAAAGAATTAAAACAACTATGTGATTTATTTTCTTTACGTGTCAGAAGTTTAAATAGGGATAGAAAGATCAAAGTATTGCTTGATTTTCTAAAGTCTCCAAGAAAATGTCAAAGTAAGATAATTATTGTTTTAAATATTTATTAATAAATGTAATGTGTTATTGTCTCAATGAAACAGATTAGTGAGATACAATATGCTCTCCTATAAAATTGTTTTGATGTTAATTTTCTCAATTTCTAGAATATAATTATGGTTAAAATATTAATCTGCCATGTTTAATTTTATTTAAAAATAAAAAATGCCATTCTCTCTCTGTTTTCCTCTCTCTCTCTTATTTTAAATACATACCCATACAGTGATATAGTTAATTAAAAAAATAACCCATATTTATGAGAGCATTGTGATCAATACACCTAAACAATCAAAAAAAATTTGATTCTCTTGTCTGAATATGTATATGTATACACATACATACGTACATATATTTCCCATTGTGTTAATGTAAATCAATGGAGTTATTGCTATTACAGTTAAACCATTCCAAAACTTTTAAATTGCTACTTTCACATCTTTGCAGTATGATTTAATTAACTCATTAATTATAAATTACATTAGAACACAATATCACATATGCTGAAAATTGGTGATGTATAACATTTACGAAAAACATTTGAGGACCAATGACTTCAAGAATTAATAAGCATTGGATGGATGGATTGCATTGCACAGATGCAATCCATCCATCCATCTATCCAATGCTTATTCTTAACTATTAATATTAAATTTTATAGTATTTTTCAGTTTGGATAGCTTTTATTAGTTGAAGTGTACATTTTGAATTTTAATCATAATCAAAAATTCACTGGAGTGAGATTGTTAGATCATGGTAGCCCTAAAATTTTAAAATTATAGGAGATTGATCTTTCTTCAAAGTTCTGTTGCAATTTTTATCAAACACACAAAAAACGATCTTTATAAGTGTATCATCATTTATCCATGCCAAAGACAGTTTGCTTCTAAAATTATATAATTCTGCAACCTTACTGTATATTATATTCTACTGAGGAGCAACTTTTCTTAATAATAAAAATGTTTCCAAAGAAGTATGAGCTGAGAAAAAATGTGCTTGTGCAGTATTGCACTTATCTATCATTTAAGTTTGATGTAAATGTAATGAACACAGTTCTTATATTTTATATACCAATTAAAATGTATCTCATAAGTTCATAATATTAACGACAACCAATTGCTTTGTCAAATTTGATGGAAGACTTCACAAAATCGATTTGCTGTTGCTTGTTTCAAGATTGCAGTATTTAGAGTTGATAAAATCAATAAAGAAATTTAGTATATGAAAGCTTTAAAATAGTGATTTCTATTTCATTTCAAACTGCCACCAGTACCTCCTATAATATGTAATAACCTGCTGTAATTATTAAGATATATTTTCACTATAACTTCAGTAAGAATTGACAGTTTAGATCATAGACATTTATTAGGGAATCTCGAATTTATAATTTTGCTAATAAACTCATTGTTTCTGCAACATTTATTTCTCTTTTATTTCAAATATTATCAATCCATCTTATTGTTTTTATTGTTAGTTATCTTGTATCCATATTTACATGATTTAAGAAACAACCTTTCCAAGCTAGTTATGGCTTATCATAGTTATTTGCTCCTTGAATTTTATAAAGAAAATCAGTGCTGCCCTCATAATTTGTTATTGGTATTTTACCTTTACTTTGGGAATAAGCTTTACTTTACTTTTAACATAAGCTTTACTTTGGGAATATTTTACATCCTTAATATTTATTATACATGTAACCGTTATTAAAAAAAATTGACGACTTATTACTTAATTCATATATTAGGAACTATAGAGAGAGAGATATAATGTTGTTTAATTATTGCAGCCTTTACCTCTTTGACTTCAACAACAAATTTTCCATATTGTGTTTAACATTTCTTATAAGTAAGCAAATTTTTAAAATATTTAATTATTAGCATCGTTTAATGAAGCATATTTTTTAAATAATTATTCTTGACATAATAATTTTCTTGCTTATTAATCATTAAAATAAAATACTGGGAAAGCTCAGTTTAAATTCTTTTAATTAGAATAATTGCATCTAATTTATTATAAAAAATTAATTTTCATTGATATTTTATTAATTTTTATAATTTATTACAATCCATTTAGGTTAATTACAATTAGGGTAATCTTGTTATACTTTGACATAGGTATTAAGTGTGGATCTGACAAAAAAGTAATAAAACATTGAATTTTTACATTTAAACTTAAAATATAGGGTTGATTAAAGTTTTCATAATTTAAAAAAATTTTCCAAATATGGTATATTGATGTTAAAAATCAAATGTAATCGTTTTTCAATTAAGTAATTCCTACAATCGATAATTTTTAATAATGTTGAATTTCCTGTACTTTTTCCTATATAAGTTATGATCAATAAATACGACTATAAATATTTATACTTACTACATTATTTTATGAAAACTAATCGCTAGATTAACAAACTAGTCTCAGTGGCATGACAGCCCCATGGGACCTAGGTCAACAGTATCTATACCTGTTATCATGATCGAGGACCTTGGAGTGCACAACATATGCCCCGATTGGGTAAAACAAAACTGCCAGTGTTTAGTTCTCAAGCGTATTTGGTACTTAGTTTTATCGACCCACTGAAAGGATGAGTCGCCCTTGGACCTGTGCCTTGGGAGCATAAAGTGCTACCACTTTGCCATTGAACTTCCACTAAATTAACTATTAAAAAAAGTTAACATTTTTATTTAGTTTATTCTTCTAATGTCACCTCTTCTACGATAAAAGCATACTTTTAAAATGGAAAAAAAATAAGAATCAATATTTTCATATTTCACAGTTGCTGTAATTTTTTTTTCAACATTTTTTTTTTAATATTTATGTAATATAATATATTCAAAACTAAACTTTGACTTAATTTCAAACCACAAAACATTTTTTTATTTGCTTTTAGAAAAGTCAAGAGGGGCTCAACGTAACAAAAAAACTTCTTCTGATGAATCAAGAGAGCCTTGTTATGGTATTATATTTTACATTCTTATGAACATATGTCTAATGTTTCATAGTATTTCATGATGTTAATAACTCTCAAATTATTGGAACATTTCCTTAATTATTCTTTATTACTTTTTTTCACTTATTCTAGTTTACCAAGAAATTGTTTTGTAAAGAACATTGGTTTTCTCTATGCTTTTTTTAAATTATGCTTAGATAATTAAAATTTTTATTTTTGATCAGATAATTTTAAAAAATCCTTTAAAATGTAAGAGTAATTTAGTGTGCTATAATTTTTTTTAGTTTTGATTATTTTTGTTGGTTAACTATCATTTTATAATTTTAAAATTAATTTTGAGCAATTTATTCTAAATTTCATGTAAACTATATTATGTTTGTTTGTGTATATAAATAAGTTATTTTGAACAATAATCATTTGATATTGCAAATGTTATAGGAAATTAAAATTTTAAAATTTACTCTATTACACAGCAATAAATGATATGAAATATGCACATAAATTCTCTCAATATATTTTGTTTTTTTTATTTCATCTTGTAGTTTCATGTTTATGGTTGATATGCTGTAAATGATATCAAAAGATAGTATTTAATAATAAATGTAATCTATAAACTATCATGAAATAAAACAATTTTATTGTAATGATTTAAGATCTGCATGTATATTTTTCAATTAAATTTAAAAGATAAATTTAAGTTGGCATAATTTTTAAAAGTCCATTAATTAAAAAATTGATAATTAAATCTTTATGAATTGTAGCAACTTATTTCATAGATATAAATGTGCAAAATCTAATTATTTTGCTTATTTTAATTAAATGACTTTAGTAGGGCTTCTTGTTTAGTTCAACAGATTTTCAAATTTGTTTCGTTGTTTTGCTTCTTTAATAATAATTTACATTCAAAAGTTTTGTACAGAACTGAAAAATTCTTAAAATTGATAAGTACTAGTTTGATAGGAAAAATTTCTTGTCATATTTTCTATTTATTTTCTTGTTTGATTAGAATTTGTCTAATTTGATAGATAGAAAATATGAGAAGAAATTTGCGAATAAATTAATTTGTGAAACAACATAGTTAAATAATGAAAAAATTAGTGAATTTTTCTAAATTATAATATGACAGTGTATTGACATTGAAATATAAAGGAAAATAGAAAAATAAAGTACAATAAGCATTCTTTATCTGCATACAAATTTTAAAGTGTTAGTTTCTCCTGAAAATATCAATCACTACAGCTTCAACTAATTACCATTTTTCAAGAACAATCTCTTTCTGAGAGTTGCTGTAATTGGGATAATGTTTACACAAAACATAGCTGAGGGCATTTCATGAGCATTGAGCTCTTTCTGTATACAATTCTCTCAATCTCTAGTCATTATAACCAATCTGTTATAATGACTAGAGATTGAGAGATAGAAGATACACTTTACCTCTGAAATGAAAGAAGATGAATGGCTGCAGTTTATAATTGTAGAATGCAGTATTCAATTTCAGCTGTATTCCATTGAGAACATTGTCTTTAAATAAATGTATAGGTCAGTGCAACATCAAAATAAAATCTTGCCAGTGTGTGTGTGCACGCGGGCGCGCACGTACCATAATCCTACAATTATGAATGTATAATGTTTTGAGGTAGGTTATGTGTGCTTACCATTCTCCAGATTTTTACATTCCCAATTGGATTTTAATTCAAATCTATGAATGTAATTTTGTCGCAATTAGAAACAATCCAATTGATGTGTTGGCAACATCACTTTAATCATACTATTATAGATTATATAGATGAATAGAGGAATGTAAACTTGTACCTCCTGGATGTTTAGTTTTTTGCACACAGCAGTGATATATCTATTATATTACTAATACCACTACACTCGTGGATATCACATGTGTAGAGGTTAATTAATATATATAATAATTAACAGAACAGTCTTGTAAACAAAATTCAGTTTAGTCAATAAAATGTTGAGTATTTCAAACCCATTAATTTTAAGTTACAGTTTGAGGCTCACCTGAACCACTATGTATGCATTTACACGGTCTAAAAACTTCACTAAATTGTTTTGTAAATATGATTAAAATTTAGTATTAAAACATACAAAAATTAATTTATGTTATAAATAATTTTATAGTTTTACTACTTTAATTTTAATATTATTCAGTTTCATAATAAGCTTTTTCTTGTATTTTAGTCATTTTGGTTTTAATTTTTTTAATGTGTTTTAGGTGGATCATTTAGCAGAAAATCTGAAGAGCCAAAAAAACATATTGAAAAGAAATCAACTAAGCTTCGTGATTTTGAAACAAGTGAGTGTTTTTAAACAAATATTTTGTATACTTTTCAGATAATAATGTTGAAGGAGATTGTAATTTGTAAGACTACTAAAAGAAGGTTGCGAATAAATCAGAAATGTTTCTTTTTATAAATTTCAACTGGTTCCTTAAACAAAATTAATAATAAAATATGATAATCTGAGTAGCTAGCAAAACGATTTTATGTAAACCACCATGCAAGTCTAAATTGTAAATCTGTAAAAACATTTTTTGTCATTTTAAGGTAGTGTCAGCTATGATATTATTTTTGTACAAAAGAAAAAACTGCTACCAAATATATAATTGGAAAAAGACGGCTAATTCTGTTATGTGACCAATTCAGATGAACTTCGTAAGCATCTCCAAGCTTAATTTATCGTTTGTAAAAGCAAGACCTTTATAAATATATATTTGAAAAAAAATGACATTAACTGATTCTTCTGAATCAGTCTCTGAGAAAATTCTTTTAAAATATAAATTGGAAAAGAGAAAAAAAAACTTGTATTAGGGTGCATTTTTTATTTAATATTTTGACTTAATTTTAAATAATTATGATTTTTCTTTCTTAATTGTAACATATATTTATTTAAATTGCTGCTATTATATTTATATAAAAATAAGAGCTGCACACTGTATTTCCCCTTTCCTTAAAAAGGTTTGTTATCTTGGAATCCATTTAATTATGTGATTGGAAGATAAGAATAAAATGAATGTTTATTAACTATTTATTCATAAAATTAAATTTCTCATGTTTATTGATTATTTTTTTAAATAATGTTTATTTATTTAGTTTGTTCTAATGTGGAATGTTCTACCCCAGAAGACCTCAATGAATTAAATGATCTACTTTATGTCAAGCCTTGTGATGTAAGTCTTTCTCCTTTATATATTTTGCTAATAAATAAGGTTATTCAATTTTGAAATAGATACTATATATTATTTGTATTTAGTTAAAGTTCCAAATGTTCTATATTTTAAATAAGTTTTCTTACTTTTTTAGAGTTCAGAGATACATCAGAAAATATTGGATTTCACTCCTTTCAAATTTGATATGCATTCCTTTGAGATTAATTACCGTAAAACATTACTGCATTAGTAAGTGTTATATTGAATTCATTTATATATATTTTTATTTAAGTTGTAAAAGTATAATATTTTGTTTACTTTTCTTATACTCTCACAAGTCAACAATAGTGTTATGATGTTAATGTTTTTTCAATTGCTTCATTTACATTCAGGAAAGAAATTATAATACAATTTTCAACAAAATATTATAATGAAAAAAAAATTTTTACTTAAATATAAAATTCAAAATATTTTCTATTTAACTAAAATTACATTATAGATAAAAGTTCTCTTTAAATTAAAGTGATTATATATATATATATATATATATATATATATATATATATATATATATATATATATATATATATATATATATATATATATATATATATATATATAATCATTAGTTTCCTAATGTTTCTTACTTGGCCATTTTGATGCCGAGCTGGCATCAGAATGGTTATTGCTCTTGCCTTTGGTTCAAATCCCATCTTGGGCATCGTTTGTAGTGGTTCGGAATCCACTTTAAACTGTAGGTCCCAGTCCCTTGTGTGCAAAAAAATGATTGTTGAGCAACCAACAAACCTGCCATTTTGGTCAGCAAGATATTTCAGTACTCTCTTTCCTATTATTTTACCCATTTCAAATCAAGCTGATGGTGTTAAAGGTAATTTGAAATTTTAAAAACTTATTTTAAAGACCTTATTAAAAAATTATAACAAGTACTATTGTGGTCTTTTGCATGTTATAACTAAAGATGTCAAACTCATGGTTATGTCAGACATTAAGGATCTATTTTATACTAAGTTAAGGTCCTGTATATTTTCAGTGTTTAAGAAATTATTAAAGTAGTTTTTAGATTGTGATTATATTATGTACTCATTAGTGCATAATATGATCAATCTGAAAACTACATCAATGTATTTATTAAATATATATTGTTTATATTTTGTGTAACTTTTAAATAAAAATATTTTACAAAATGGAATAATTATACAACATACAATGCACACACAGACAATTGTATTTCATGTTATCCTTAAGTTTAAAAAGTAAATATTTCATAATTTTTATAAAAACAGTAAAAAAAAAATCACTTAAATATTATTTCTTAGAAGATATTTGATACTGTTTTTTATAAAGTATGTCATCAATATTTGAATGACTATAGTAAGTTGATTCTCTTTTTTAAATTACTGATAAATGTGATTTGTTTATCTTAATTTTTCTAAGTTTTTCAATATAGAAAATAGGTGTTTGCATAAATATGTTATTTCAAACATAACCTTTGAATTCCCATACAGTAGTGTATTCATATTTAATGTTTTCCAGAAATGAAACAAATCGACAACTTAGTCCATGTGCTTCAGTATAATTTATGATTTTTGTAATTATTTTTAAAATGTGTCAGGTATTTAAAACTTTGTAGCATAGTACTTTCTAATGAATATTGTAATGAAAATGACAAAATTGCTATTGCCATGCTCCTCACATGTTTCTTATCTTTCAACTACTCCTTTAATAATACTGTTAATAGAGTGATCAATCAGCTGCAAGATAATCTTCTTTTCTTGTAGTCCATGTGTTTTATTAGATCACTTTGCATTGCATTTATATGACTTGTGACTTTATTCCCTTTTGGCTATGATAAAATTTTAACTTTTCTACTTCAAATGTCAAAGAATGATTTTTAAAAATTAGTAATAAATTTCTATTAAAATCTTCAGACAAATCTTACCAAGTTTAATGTTAGATTTTGCTTTTTTAAGTGTAGCCTTTGTTTGTTTGATTTTTAAATTCTTCTATCAATATTTTAAGTTCCTACACTACATTATGTTTCTTCTAGATAATACCATTTGTAGCAACTTTAAGATAATGAAGAGATAACATGTGTCAATATTAAACTAATTTGTTTTCTTCCAAATTAGCTTTAAAGAAAGAATAATACCACTGTTATTACAGAAATTTAATCTTTCATCTTTTTTAAAGATGGGGCTGATAGAATCTTCTTTCCAGTCAATGAGAGCATTTGTTCTTGTGTCTGAATCCTGAAAACAATCGCATGTATTGCCTTAATCAGAACAAGTTAATAAACTTTTATTAGTTCAGCATTAATCTAATCAGAATATTTAAGTTTCTTAAAGAGCACATTCAATTTCAAAGAGGAGTTCATTAATAAGGATAGAAAACAGGAATAGTGTTCTAATCCACTTGCTGCCGAGACATTCTGTGGCCATCAATTTAAAAACTGCTAAAGGAGCTATTCCTAAAATGAAAAAAACAAAAGATGAATGGAATCTAGCTTTATTCTTCTATACAGAAACATGTAGTTGTTTTGTGCCAGCTAGGTTGGCAAAATGGTGTACACTGCTCCACTTTTCCCACTAAACCGTAGCACAGCAACATATTAAAAATATGATTTATAAATCATCTGAAAATTTCTTCTGGAGTTCATAGATGCCCATGACAGAAGATAAAGCAATTATGGGATTCATTACTAGCCACTATTATTTTAGAAAACAACTTCATATGATGAGACTCTGTATGTCGAAAGTGCCATATAAGTGAGGAAATGTCACATATTGTATATGAATTTGATTCACTTGCCCTTACATGATTGACCACTTCAATACTTAAGAGTTGCACCTTAGCTCCATAAGAAAAAAAGTGAAAAATCCTAGTAGATGGAGCTTGGTTGTTTTGGATTTGGAGCATTTTATTTATTTTTTTTATGTAAAATACTTTTATCAGAATGGCCTTGACTATCAAATCAAATTAAGAAGTTGAGAAATTCTATTATTTTTCTATTTGTTAATTGAGAAATACTTATGTGATAATTTTATTGCCTTACAGCATGGATTTTGCCATCATTAAAAAAATGGCACAGATTTTAGATATTGAAGATTTTGAGTATTTCAATAATAAACAGGATTTGATAATGAAAATTTTGAAGTTTCTCATGGAAATGAAATTACCTGGTAAATATGTTTCTAATTGATCATAATAAATTTCAAAATATTTTTCCTTCATATTTTTACTGTTATTGCGAAACATTTTAATTATAGATAAGAAAAGCAAATCTAGTCTTGATGGTCAAAATAGAAGGTCCCATGTTCGTCCTCATATATTAAAGGTATTATATTTTACTTTTAAAAGATACATTTATTTCATTTAGCTGAAAAACATTTGTGTTTCTCATTACTGAATGGTTTCAATATAATTTATCTTCTGAATCATTTTTAATGCATTTTGCTTTTGAATTAATATTTCTTCTAATCAAAAGTTTCTGAAGACAAGATATATTATCAAGAATATTATGCAGCATTTTTTAGTGTACTTTCCCCTTATTTTCTTATTGTATATTTGTTACATAATTTCACTGAAAATTTCTTATGAAGATTATTTAAGATTTTCTATTTATTAAAATTGTTAAATGATCCAAAATGCAATTTTCTATATTTCTAAAAAATATATATAAATGAAATGTACCAATAAAAAAGGTACATAATTTTCTCTACTTATCCTGTAAAAACAGAAAATTAAATAAATCAATTGTTGTATTAATTACAAATCATATCATTTTTTACAAGCCATCATTGTTGTAGGGATATTATATTAATTACTAACTATTCATAATTGAATATCTAGTTATTGTTTCTTATTTATCAAAAAATTTTATTCTTTCGTTTTTTTAAATGTTATTATAAAGGAAGATTTATAGTACCACAAATTAATATTTCATTGAGGAAACTTGAATCTCGAAATATTTTTTACTTTTAGAATTTTTCTTGCACTAAATGAAATTATTCAATATATTTTAGAAGCTTGAAAATAATATAAGAAGAATTTGCATTTGAAAGAATATTAATTTTACAAACATTTGTGATATTATTTCAATTCATGTCCTTATAATTTCTATTTTTAGATTCATTCTTATCGTAATATAAATGTTCAGAGCTCAAGATCTCATCAACAAGGTAATTTATATTTTGTAAAAATTAAATATGTATTTATGCAAAATTTCATATGTATAATTTCTTTTCATATTTAATTTGTAGAAAATTTTGATTCCACATATGGTTCCGAAGAAATATTTGAAGTAAGTACTTTTTTAAATTGTGTTTTTATAATTCAAATGCTTTATATGTTTGTTGTTTCATGAGTGTGACACATGTTTACAAAAGGATTATTTTTCAAAAATAAAACTATGAAAATGTGGAGCTAAAATAAATTTTGTATGACTAGTTTACAACAGAAAAAAATATGATTAAATCAGCACTGGGAAAAGAAAGTTTGATTCTAAAAATGTAATGGAAAGGAATTATATATATGTGTGCATTCATTATGTATAAAATAAAAGAAAATCTATATTCATTTAATTGATGCTAATTTATTGTTTTTTCATTTGTATTTGCTATCAATAATCTAATTTAAGAAAGAGTTTTAGAATTAAAATTTCAAATAAGAGATAGAAAATAGACTTTAATATTTCAAAAAAATTATAGATCCCAAGCTCCATACAATAATTTATGCAAGAAAATTTTTTTTTAATATTTCATAATGAAATAACGATTCCCACATCTTTTCTTAGTTGATCTTTTACCCATTATTTCTTATTTTATATTTTCAAACAATTTAAATAAAATTGTGATTTTAACATCATATTAAAAAAACCTGTATATTGTTTTTATAAATTTTATATTATCTAAAATGTTTGAAGTTGGAAATTTCTACTAAGTATTTAAAAAAAAAATTAAAACATTTTTAAATTATTTAACTTTTTAATGTTAATCACTTCATATTAGTGTATCTTTCTGCGGAAGATGACTTTTCATTCACCTCAAGATTGTATTGGGCTGCCCGACAGAGACTGATGGTTGAAAAACCAAGGTCGGGCGTAGGATAAAAAAAAAAAAAATATTAGTGTATCTAAAGAAATTCTGTATCTGAAAAGAAAAACCTTAACATTTTTCAATCTTTCGTTACATTTTATAAAATTTATCCTTGCTTTTCGGAGTTTCAAGTATAATTTTACTTTTCTTAAGAAAATTCATTTATTAAAGATTCTGTTTTTTATTTTTGCTATCTCTTTTAATAATGTTTTTAGTAAATATGTGCAATATAAATCAGCTAAACTATTTAGATTTTAATTGATTTTGGTATTCATTATGAAATTTATATTCTTAGTTATCAACTACAAATTCATAGAAATATTTTAATTTCAAACAATCAATTTACAATTTATGAAAAGTTTTAACTGATTGTATTCAGAGTTCTCATTTTTGGAAAGGAACTCAATAGTTATGAAATTCATCTCAGAAATCTTGTTCAGCATATTATTAGTTGGAGGCTATAGTTTATTCAAAGAAATATTTATTTTATTTACTTTGAAAATTAAAAAAAAAAAGTTTGAATTTTTTATTATTATCTAAAACAGATTTTCTTGAGTTTTCAGCATAAACTATTATTTAAAATTTAACTTAGCTTTAATTAAATTTACAATTGACAATAAGTGACAAAGGACAAGTTAATCTAAAATCTTTTAAGAATATGAGAAAGAATGTGAAAACTAATCCCAGTGAAAGTGCTGTTAGCATTTTTACTTTCCACTCACACATTATATTCATTACTGTGAAATAATGTTAACTTTGTTGCAATTATTCCTCTTCTTTCCAAATATTATAGCACCTAATTCTATAGCATCAGATAGTGTCTTGATTAGCTTACATTATCTTAATCTATTTGATGGTGTATTTTTTAATATGCTAGATCTCCCTGATCCGTCAACCATTTTCCACCTTTTATTTCCTAAGATTTCTGAACAATGTGTTTCTTCAGTGTGTGGTTAACCTCAACCTACCTGGCCAGGTGTGGTTCAGTTACCATTTACAATATGCAAGTCCCATGTTCAGGATTATCCTTTCACATCCAGTCTCCACACTGATGACAATTATTCCTCAGAAATATTAATATTTTTAGAGTTTAAAACAATTATGACTGTGAATTATTGAAAATATTTTTCTGTAAAAGTAAGCTTTGAATTAATGAAGAATATGGAGAACACACAATTTACCTTTTTTTAGGTATTTGCATTACAATCACAAATGAAGAATGATTTCTTATCTTATTTGTGTACTGACAACTTTAGGACATGCACTTAAAATTTTTAAGATCTGTTTGTAAAGTAAGAAGGACTAAAATTCAAAGCATTTATCTGAAGAAAATAATTCCACCTATTTCTTAAAAAATTTTTTATTTATTTTATTATTATTATTATTATTTTTTTTCTTGTAGAAATTTGGGGCTATTCTACCTTCAAAGAACAAAATAATATAAAATGTTTTGTTTGAAATACATTGTGTTAATAATGACATATAAAAGAAAAAAAAAATCAGATGCTAAAATTATAATATAAATCTTATGTAAAATATTATTTCAAACACATTTAAACATTTTTTGTTTATAATTTGCTTAGTTATGTATTGCATTTATTCATTGAATTACTCACTTTTTTAATAATCCTAAAACTTAAACATGTTTTTTTAAAAAATCTAGCATAGAAATAGGTATTAAAATAGTATAAACAATATTATTTGCAATCTAAATGGAATTGTTTGTATGCATATGTTTATGATATATATATATATATATATATATATATATATATATATATATATATATATATATATATATATATATATATAACTTATCCAGATTATATTTAAATAATTATATATTAAGATTTTTATAAAGTTATTAATTTTGTGTTTAGCCATTGTGGTCCTCATTTCAATTGATATCAGTTGTTAAGCCTTTTAGTATATTGTAAAATATATAAACCTAGAATATTTTAATTAATAAATGTGTAATACACTGTTCAAACATGCTTGGAAACAGCAGTTAGGCTTTATAAATTTCTTGCATACCTTAAATAATGTTAGTAAGGCACAATGTCCAAATGTAAACCTAAAAACAATCTGAATAGAAGCTTACAATGAAACATTAAATCACTTGTTAGAAATTATAAGTATGGCTATACTAATAATTGAAAAGGTATTCAATTTTTTGTGTTTATTTGCAAGAAAGTGGAGAGAAAAGAATAGGATATATCTTTTCTTAAATTAAAAAGATATTTGTGTATCACAATATTAAATAAAATTTATATTTTTACAACAGGAGTGTGAAATGGATTCTTCTCGACCTATTTATTCTTCTTCGCCAAAATCATCATTTTCTAGGCCTCGGCATCGAAAAAACGGTAAGTTACAAAATTATTAGTTGTTTAGATTTCTCCTTGCATATGTTATGTGTATAACAAACTGCCTGATAACCTTTTCTTTTTTAAAAAAAAAGTTTTATAAATTGCCATTAATAAAAACTTTTATTATAAATTTTTATAGAATCTTACTTATTTTTTAAATTGGTTGAACACTAAGTTTTTCATTGGAATAGCAAAATTATTTAAAATTCGATTTAAATTTTTTATCATTGAAGTGGAAGACTAAAGATTATTACTTTGCTATATGTATCAGATATTTAAAAGAATCAGTTTTTTTTAGATGAAAAATGAAACCTTGGTAATCTTGTTTGTCTGAGGTCCGACATTAATTGTTTCATCATTAATCAGTCAATAGAATGATTAAAGATTTGTTTATCTTGCTAAAAATAGTCCTTTAAGAATTACAATCCTATAGAGATTGTGATAACTGTAAATATTTTACTTCAAAATTTCAGATTAAGAAACATGCTGTAAAAGATGTTTAAAGGATATAATTTCCCTTTATAGATGTATCAGTTAATGAGCACTTTTTTAAAAGCTTGTTCCAATGAACTTGCACAGATGTTTGGAATATTGCAGGAAAGTATTCAGCTTCATGCAGATAACCCTTGGAAGTTGGATGGGAAAAGGTTCATGATACAATTTTTGGTACAATAATCAAAAATCTGATTTACTCTTAAACCATAACAGTTTCATTCCAGGTTAATTTGTCACTACATGATAAGAAAAGGGTGTTATATAGTAATCTGCAAAATATCATTAGTTTCTCATTGGCTCATGATGGTATCAATCACTTCTACTATTGCTACTTTTTGGCTTTTAATAACCATTTGCAAGAGCACTGTTCAAAAACAAATATTTCAAGTGAAAGGGTAGTTTTTTTGTTTGTGGAAGATAAATATTTATGAAATAAAATGCATTTGCAAAAAATTACTGGATTGTATTTTTCACTGAAAAATTATATCAATCATTTTTGAGAACTTAGTTTGCTTTTATTGAAAAGGCTAGACTTACTTGTAAAATATGTGGACATGATGCTGAGATTTTAACCTCTTTCTCTCAAAATCTTGTTTTTAAAAAATAGTTTTATATCTTTTAAAAAAAATTCTGTCAATAATTTGAAAAAGCATCTTAAATATATTTTTTGGGTAAGCTGTGTATCTATATTTCAAGGATAAAAATACATATTTATTTGAAAAACTGATGAAATATTTTATTTAAATCTTAACTATGTGTAATTAGGCAAAATTTTTAATTCATAAATGTTGTTATACCTGATAAAAATGTGTTATACAAAATTATACTTAAATTGGTAGGTTGATATGTTTGATTATATGGTGTTAATGTTTAAATTGTTTATTGTAAATTTTGTATAATTGTTTAATAACAAATTGAAATTTAGTAAAATAATTAGGTTTTCTTTGTTGATCTGCAAAATCATTCTTATTTCAACTTATCACTTCAGAACAAAAGGTTACACATAGGAAATATTGTAATTGTTGATGATTGGTATTGATTTACTTCTGCTTTGTTTACACAACACAACCATCAGTTGAACAACATTGCTTATTAATGTTTAAATGTAACCAGCAATTTATAAGAGGTCCTCCTTTAAACTCCTTATGTGAATAATTACAATACGCAGTTGATTCACAATAAAGATTACAACCTTTACGTGTATCAATTTCTAATTGCAATAAAGATGCAGCATATCACAATAAACAATTGTTTTATCTTGATTTTTTTTATTTACTTTTATACAATTAATAAGAAAAAAATTAAACAATATTCGTAAAAGATAGATATTTTTTTCTTTAAAATTATGTAGGTAAATATTTGTTTGCACTTTTTACACTTAATAATTACATACTTATAAGATTAATTTTGGATAATTCACCAACATGATTATTAAGAGTACAAATTTTATAGGGCTGTCTGTAAAACAAGAGCAAATACTGTTTGATTCCACTCCACTTTTAAACTTCTTATGTCATCCTACGGTAAGTAATTGTGTCACATAATTTTTACATAATATCATTAGTATTTTTTTTGTATGTTGATTATGAACATTTCTAATTCAATTTCTTGTATGTAAATTATATATATATATATGTATAACAAATGACAGTATATTTTAAGAATTCTGGTAAATATATAGACATTTTTAGAACATATTAATCTTCATTTATTATTTAAAATATGTAAAGTGTTTTACATGAAAGCATTTGTGCAACATAATCTTGTTAAAAAAATTTTCTTTTTTTATTGACCAAATAATACCTGTGATTAATTAAAGAGACTTTCTATTCACACAATTTTTTCATATGCTTGTATATTATATAACTATATCTCATGCTGAGTTCTTCCTTAATATGATGAAAACTCTGTTACTTATTAAGACATTATTTAATTGATGAAATCTTTTATAGACAGGAATATCTGTTATCTATTTACAGATATTATTCTACAGGTTCTAAGTAAATTAAGTTAGCTTTAAAATTAAAAAGCTTCTTCAGTGAAATGCAGCTTATGCCTGCTGTTCAAAGAATTATTTTCTTTAATTTTTTTCTAATAGTATTTTAGCACATTTAATAAATTAGTGAAATCTCAAATTTAAGGAAACTAAAAAATCATGTAAAGCTCTATTGTGACAAATTGATCGACATTGATATAACCCAACTCAGGACTAGGCTCAGAAGCATGCTGATGCAACAACATCTGCTTATTAAATTTTATAAATTTAATGGAAAAGAACTTTTTGTGGTTAAAACTATTATGAATCCTTCCAAACACCTTATCAGAAAAAAAAAAATTCAATGAAAAACATCATTTTGATAATAATTTATTTTTGCATTTGAACTAAATAGAATACAAGCTTGTCAGATTTTGAGAATTTAGTTCCGCTCTTACTTTCTGTGATCTCTGAATAATCAGGCTGTCTACTTAGAGAAGTTAGAGGTAATGCAGATGAAATGATTAATGAAGATAAAAGAGTCAGAATTTATTTAAAATTGTCTCATTCCTTTAAAATAACTTAATATTCTGTTAATATAAATGTTTAACTATTTAAGTGAAAACTATATTTTCAGAACCTATAGTTGAAGGTTTTTTAAATATTATATGATAATAAATGCAGAAAATTATGAGATAGTGTCAGCATAATGAAGTATTTGTGAAGGCAAAACTTTTAAAATATAGATATAAGCATAGTTCAAAAATTGCAAAACTTTTTGATATATATATATATAAAGAAGAAATTAGAATTTGACTCTTTCTAAATTATTAAGAGCGTGTAATTTTTTTTCATACATTCTATCCTTAATTCCATTTATAAAACATAAATTGTGTAAACAGTAAAACATTAAAGAAATTCATCAAATTTTGATTTAAATGTTAAAAAATAGCTGTGCAAAGGAAATTAATATATTTTCAAGAAAATATTGCATTATTAATAAAAACTTATTTATAATGCAAATTAATCACATTATAAAACTGTATAGAACAATAAGTATTGTAACTTAAAATTTTCCATCTTAGTAATTTTTTACTGGTACCTGTCCATACACCGCCCAACTTGTCTAGTGGTCAGCGTGTTTGACTGTGGATAGGGAGGTCCTGGGTTCGAATCCCAGTTTGGACATGGATGTACTTTCTCTCTCTATCTATCCTGTTTTTGTCCTTTCCTTGTATGAATGTGGAGTGAATGGTTGCCTATCCTATAAACTGATCCCTATGGCATGTGTGTACTAAGGAAGTCTGATTCCTCTCCGAAATATGGCTCAGTTGGAAAAGTTGAGCAGCGCAACCCATATTGCCAGTCTGGCTGGCACACGACAACAACAACCTGTCCATACAAATAAAATGTCTGTCTTCTCTGCTGTTTGTTAGTGATAACTGGCTGCTGAGATCAAGCATAACATTTTATATGATTTTCCAGAGCTTTTCAATTTGGTACTCTGCAGAGCCAAACTGATAACCCAATGGTCAGCATTCTGGTCTTTTGTTCATCAGTTCATAAATTTGATCCCCACCTCATGCATAGCTGCCAACTCTACTGATTTTATCAAGGAAACTCCTGATTTTTTATCATTTCTCCCAATTTCCCGATAATGTATGAAAATCTACTATTTTTTGGCAATTTCAGAGAAAAACAGCCGAAATCTTGCCTGAAAAAAAAGTTTATCGAGTGGTTTTAATAGCTTAAATATTCTCAAAATGAGAAAAAATGTTTTGAATAGCAGTTCACCAATTCATTTCTAAAAAATGCTGAGTCAGCAATGTATGAAAAAATTAAATTGCTATGAGTTATTCAAATTTGAAATACATTATATTTTAATGGACAAAGTATTTGATAATTTCTATATTCTTTGAAGTATTTGTCATTGAATTAAATTTATTTAGTAATGTATTTTATGTTTTTAAGTGATTTTTTAAGTTTAATAGCTATAAATAGCACTGGTGTAGTAAAAGTTGCCCTATAAAATAAATATTGGGACATAAACGTTGATTTTTATTTTTTTGCATGTACTACATTCTTTTATTTTTCATAGTTCCTTAATGAGATTGATGAATATTTTATTAAGTTTAACATATAAATAATTCTCAGAATGTATAATCTACAGAGTAAAATTGCCTTTCTGTGATACTACCAATTTAAACATTCTATTTCAAGCAAAAATGTAACTAGTAGTGTCTCCTGATTTTTTCTTTCAATATCAGTAGAATCTACTGATTTTTTTTCTTTCAAAGTTGGCAGGTATGCTCATGCTTGGCTTTTTTTAATGGTTCAGAGCCTATTTTAAGCTCAATTCCAGTCTAATTAGGCATTATGTGCAAAATATGACCCTTAAGCTACAAACAAAGCCATATTCTACAGACAGTCATTAGATGTCAAGCGTTGTGAGCAACAATTTGTTTTTAAGTCAGAAATATGCTAAAAAACAATTCACACAAGGTATCACAACAACTTTTCATCAGGCTATAATAATCAAATTAAATTTGTATATGAGAAGCAGCCTACATTTCATCAAGTTTATGATGTGCAAATTACAGACTTATTTGCATATCACGGCTTCTCTCTCTCTCTCATCTTTGTGTGTGTGTGTATAATGTATATCATAGAAGTTTCACATATGTAATGTGCTGCCTTCTTAGTATAGCAATTTTAATTACTAATAGTGTGGTTTGGTTTGTGTGGCTAAAATTTTGATTTTTACATGCCGATTTTTATTTATTTGAAAAGAAGCTGAATTGGATTGATTTACATTTATTTTTAGGAAAGAGAGCTCACATCACAGATAAAAGATATAATCGACACAAATTATACATCTATTTCAATGGGAGATCTTGTGAAAGAGGTAATTTTTAACATTTATAAGTAATTAAGTGTTTTTATTTGTAAGTTAAAGTTTAATATAATATGTTCTTACATACAATTTAGACACAATTATCAATTTTAAATCATATATTTATAAAAAAATCATATCATATTTATTAAAAAGTGTGAAAAATACTTTTCTCATTAAACATTTTATCGTTACATATGTATTATAAGATTTTTTATTTTAATTTTTTTACCTTGCTGTGTTTATAGTTAACAAAATATAAAATTTCATACTGATTTCTTAATCTTTTGATAAGGTTTATTTTTGGATTTATTTACTATAAGTACAAAATACTATATAATTTGTAATTTTAATCTCATTACATTACTAATCAAATAGTGATATATTATTTGATACATCTGTAATGGTTTTAATCACAAGTACAATCTTATTCAAAAGGATTTTTAGAAGTGTAACTTCATAAGCATTTTTTTGAAATTACATTTTTAATTAAAAGCCTAATAAATGCATTTACTTTTTGTTAAAAAAATATTTTCATTAATAAAAGATTGATTAACATAAAGACTTCAAGTTAATAATTTTACTTTAATTTTAAAATCTTGTCTCAATAGTGAAATATGAATATTTTTAAAAATTGAATTCTTCCAAGCATTTTTAAAATATACAATAAAAAACTATACAAAATTTGTATCACATTTCTAACTAAGAAGTATTGAATAATTAGATATGCATTAGTATTAAATTCATTCTATAAACTGTTTTGATGAAATTAAATTTCCTTTACATTTTAATTTTAAATAAAACAGTATATTCAGTACTTTTTTTTATCAATATTTTCAATTTGAAAGTAGTGTAACTTTGCTTTCAATAATTTAAAAAAAAAAAAAAAAAAACTTCACAAAATTGTATCTTGTTCTTAATAGCTCAGATAGCAGCTGAATAGTAAGGGCTTTGACCTTCAATATAATGATTCAAAGTATCAATTTCTGAGTTGGATGTGAATATTTGCTGTAATTTGAAATCCTATTACAGTAAATGTTAAAAAATGACTGTAGAGTAACAAACAAATCAAACCAAATTGTCTCCGCATGCATTACAACAATAGTTAAAAGTATGCATTCCAAGAAATACATAATTTTCTTAATTATAAGATATATCAGAAAACACAAAAGTAAACCAAATTATATTACTCTTGTATCTTACATCAATGTACTTTATTTACATGAGTATTAATACTGTTTAAACCTTTTGTAAAATCATATTTTACAAATGTGTTTTTGAATTATTAATTATAAAAGTACACCAATAATTGAAATAAAAAGTAAATTGCTTTTAATTCAATGAAAATGTATTTAGTGTTAAATTTTTGTACTTATTTTCATACCTTAAATTTTATTTTTCAGGTATTAAATTCTTATCCAAATATGAATCTATATTACAGAATAGATTTTATCAGAAATAAAGCTTTAGAGGTAAGAATTTTTTATGTTACAAAAAATTCTTTTATAAAATCCTTATGGTACTGAATACTTGATTTCATAAAGCATGTAATAAGTTTTGTAAATTATAATAATAATATTTATCCTTATTTGCACCTTTTATTGATTAGATTATGTCTTAAGGGCTTTTAATATTTAAATAGATTTGTCAGTCTAAATTTCAGCCATCTACAACAGTAAATGTATTATCTGTAATAAATTTAATTTTAAGATAAAAATATTCCTGTACCAATTTTTGCTAGTCAGACTATATTCATTAGTCTAAAAGTAATTGAACACAAGTGCATTTAATTAAAAGCCAACTTTTATGTACAACTTTATGTGTTTCTGAAATCAAAATTGCTTCAAATTTTTTTTAAAAAAAATTTTCCACCTGTGTTAATTAACCTAGTATAAAATTTTTATTTATGTTAGAATTGCAATACTTTTTTCCTATAAAAAGTAACATCCATTTGTCTTGAATTAATTGAATCTGATGTGTAAAGATTTATAGCACTTAAAGTAGTCTCAGTGTTGGTCAGCTGATTAGCCTGCAAATTTATGTTTATTTACCAATACTATCTGTTATTCATAGTATAATATGTTCAGTCTGTGTCATATATTTATTCATATCTTTCTGTTTAACTATTTTAAAGTAAAATTTAAATTTTAATTCATCTAATTTTTTTACCTAAAATTTAATGCAATTACTATTGTTTTAACCATCAAACATACGTTTGAAATTGAATCATTAAATCTTAATTTGTAGTCATTTCCCATCTTTAAAATTTGCTTTAAAAACTAAGCATTTTTAATTTGTTTTATTAATATATTTGTAATTGTTGTTCTATACACATCTAATTTCTGAATTGCATTTGTATAATTTTATATTAAAACAGTTAATCACATAAGTTATAAAAACATTAAACATTTTACATTGTAAATATAATTATTATTTTCCTTCTTTGTTCTAATTAATATACATTTTAATTTTTTTCCCTAGCTTTTACAAGAAATGCGGGATCAAGCCTTGACGTTAATTGATTGAATGTTTTATTTGAAGATTTAAAACAAAAGTTCAAGATTTAATGATGTATTTTATGTGACATTTTATACTTGTTTGAAACTATTTTTCTACATTGTCATTTGTAGTATAAATCGAAGATTAATATAATTTTTAATGATCTTGTTTTAAATAATTGATATCAAAGCTTTGTCTGTGATAACTTTTATTTTAAAATAAAAATGGTGCCAAAGTTTATCTGGAATGTTTTATTTCTAACTTTGCATGCATAACAAATCCTATAAAATTTAAGGCTGAAAAATTAGCTCATGCATTCAGATATGCTAATTTAATGAGGAATAAAGATTTAAGGATAATTAAAATGGCTAATGAAACATAAAGTATTAAATAGTTAATGATGGTGAAAATTATCATCGTATAAAAAGAATAATATACATCAAAATATCGATAAAATGAGCAATAGAATATGATTAAATTGTGAAGTGTTCATGACTTTCATAAAATTTCAAAATATTGTATTAATGAATAAAAAGGATTATTGAAAGTACTGTAATTATTCATCTCTATGTCATAGTGACTGAATAATAATTTTTTAAGACATTAATTTTTAGTCATTGTAAAACTGAGATAAATAATCAACAGTTTTTGGTTCTTTATATAAATAAATTTTTCATTCTTGCTTTATGATATAGTTTTTAATTTTGACCAAATTTTTCTACATATTTGAGACTTCTGGGGTGAAAAACAATTCATTATCAAAATGGCATATATTGTTTAGTATAACTAATATATACTTTTTGTATTTAAAATTATATTAGTTGCTATTTAAATGATTCAAAAGCGTTTATCTATTTAGATTTGTAAAGAAAAATTATTCAATATTTAAAATGAACTATAAAAATGTTCATTTAAACTTAGTTTACTTATTAAATTCAATTGCATTTTTTAATTGATACAAAAACCCATGCAATTCAATTTTATTAAGTGATTGATTTTTCTCATTATTCTGTTATATGATGTAATACATCATATAACAGGCTATTAAGCTTATGTAGAATGCAGAGTAATCTGTAAAAATACACAGATAAACCATACAGATACAGCAGTAACACAATTGTTTATTTTTTGTTAAATATGTGCTATTATATCTAGCTAAAACAATTGTCAATAACGAGATGGGAAATATGAGGTAACAATAAAAGCAATTACAAAAGTGAAAAATATCTTATTAAATATGCAATGCAAATTATTTGGTATCTGGTCACAGGTTCAAAAATAAAATTTTTAATAAAAAAAAATTTGTAATCTCTCTGAAAACATTAAATCTTCTAGTTTAATGAGTTATGTGTAATATTCCAATTAATATATATTCACACAAGCACCTGAATATTGCTTTAACCTTTGGCTCAACAGTTCTTTATTATAATATTGTAAATACATGCCATTTTTTAATGATGCTTTCAATTAGTTACAAAATTAGATGGCCCTCAATACTAAATCACCTATTTTCTATTTTGAACACTTAATTATACATAATTGAAACAATATTAATACAGCATTTTAAAATTATTGCAAACACATTTTACAGAGTAGTATTTTACATTCATACCAAAACACTTTTGATCTGAACCAGGAATTAAAATTGGTTTCAAAATACAAATTCTAGCAATCTATTCGTAATTATTATTTTTATAAATAATTCTGAGAGAATTGTGATACAAAAGTTAATATATATTTCGCTTTAATAAATCCTCAAATTAGTGTAAATCGCAATGTTCTATAAATTCTCAATTTATTCATTTTTATCCCAGTCAAATTGCAAGCTTAAGAAAAATTACAAAAAATTTAAATCTTAATTTTTTTTTTTTTTGGCTTAATCTGTTTTAACTAACAAGTAAAATATTCAATCCCTCATTATTTCATAATATTATAGAAAGGAGACATTATTTTATTCGAAAGGAAATTTTTCTTGCCGTTTATTTACAACCAATTATGTTTTGATACGGCTGTATATAAGACATGAATTAAATAAAGCGGAAGAAAAATTTCACTCGAATTGCTTTTAAAAGATACAGGATTTCAACGTCAGTAGTGCTTTTATTTACTTACACAATTCGGAAAACCGAACGGTAAACACAAGAATTCGAATACGCCTAGAGGAGTTGTAATAGGAATTTTATATACATCGTCTAGGTGTTCTGAAATTTGGAGAATTGCCCTAATGAGATCGATTTTCAAGAATATCGGTTTGCCATGCACAACTTGCTCCCGAAGTCTAATGTGTTTGGCTTAGGGTAACAATCGGGCTTGTAATCAGCGCTGTAGACTTGGATTCCAAATGTAGTGGGTCTGATCAACCAGATTTGCTCGGGCAGCAAATGCCATGATAGAACATTTATTGAAATTCGCTATAATTAGCTGTTCTGGAAGTAATCTGTGGAGTTTGGCGTATACCGGCTGTCCTGTCTTTTCGATCCAATGAGCTGTTATATGCACTTCATGTTTGTAAGACGGATTATAAATGCCTTTATCTAACATTTGTTTATATTTACAATTGCTGGCGACAACAGCAACCGTAAATTGAAATCTAAGCTTACTATGCTTTTGCCGTGTGTATAAATTTCTGAGCCTCTTGCTGAAAATAATTTTAAAAAAAAAGTTTCTCCGCACGTTTTGCTTGTAAAGCAACATGCAAACATTGCTAACGCTATCTATGAGAAGTTATTTGCGTCTTGGTTAAAAGACTAGGGAACTGTGCAGATTTGACGCGATTTCCAACTTTCGTACCAAGTACTGCACAGCTATATCGCTAACCTAAATTACGTCACCACGCGCAATATCCGTGTACCAAATACCGATCAAACTTCAACTTTGCAATCGTACGCTATTTTAATTTCCGGTAAAAGGTACCAGACCCGTACGCGATTGGCGCGATTTCAACTTTTGGCACCAAGCGCTCTACAGCTCTGTCGCCAACCTAAATTACATCACTACGCGCGATAGATGTCAACCAATAACGATCGCGTACGAACTTCAGCTTTGAAATCGCGCGTTTTTTAGGATTCCAAATATTAAAAAGTTGAATATTTCATCATAATTAAATACTGTAGAAGTTTTAAAATTATAATAAATAGGTACGAAATTTTTAAAAGTTGATTTTAAATATACCGAGCAATGGCACCCACCTTAAAAAAACATCAGTGTAGCGCTACCTACTACAGTGCCAACCGGGCAATAAAACTAAATTTCAAACGTTAACAAATTTCGCTTTTTGTTTAAACTCGAATTTTAATATACCGAGCAATGGCGCCCACCTTAAAAAAACATCAGTGTAGCGCTATCTACTGCAGTGCCAACCGGGCAATAAAACTAAATTTCGAACGTTAACAAATTTCGCTTTTTGTATAAACTCGAATTTTAATGTACCGAGCAATGGCGCCCACCTTAAAAAAACATCAGTGTAGCGCTACCTACTGCAGTGCCAACCGGGCAATAAAACTAAATTTCGAACGTTAACAAATTTCACTTTTTGTTTAAACTCGAATTTTAATATATCGAGCTGTTACGCCCACATTAAAGAAATTTCAGTACACGGCATATTCTAACACTAACATGCAATACACACAACTTAAAAATTCATATACAGTAAGACCCCGCTTAACGCGGGGGATACGTTCCATCAAAGTAGAGCGTTTATGCGAAACAGCGCTAAACGAGGCTATCTTTACATGTAAATATTGGAGTTAGGGGAAGATGGCTAGGAAATTGGTTAGGTATTAAATTTAAAAAGAATGTTTTTTTAATAAAAATAAAACCAAACATTTATTTCTTAAAGCCCAAATTAATACCACATTATTATTTCTTGCAAGAATAAAAACAAAATATAAATAACGAAACGAATATTCTTAAAAAAACAAAATTCTAAGTCAGTCATATTTAGTTAGCCTTCCGCGTTTTCAGTGTTCTGCCTTTTTGTGACAAAAGCATCTAATGTTGTTTGCCTTTTTCTTTTGCGTTGTTCTCTTAAAAGTTCTTCATAAACGGATAGAGCGTCTCTAACACCACGCCTTACTTTTGAGCTCCTGTCAAAATTCGGATCATGAATTCAATGAATTGATCCATTATTTCAGTTATGGTAGACAAACTCCTTTTTACAAACGCCATCGAAAGTTCTTTTGGCTCTTCTTCTGAATCACTGCTGTCAACATTTTTGTTTTCTTCTTGTTCAGTTAATTCCTTGAGCTCATCATTAGAAAGACTAGCCGCTGCTTCTTGAATTATTTCTTCGACATCTTTCACATTTACCCCTTCAAAACCGGTTTGCTTCGTTAATTTCACTATCTCTTCCACTATTTCATCCACATCGACAGAGTGTCCAACGTCATCGCTCTTACTTAAATCCGGTCAAATATTCTTCCATACCCCTTTCAAAGATCTTTCTGTTACCTCATTCCAAGAAAGGCCTATGTTTTCTACAGCATCCACGATGTTGTAGTTTTTCCAAAATTCTCTTATGGACTGGTTCTCTTCTCCGTCTGTTTTTTCAAACATTTGCTTAAAGGTTCACCGCAAGTAATAAGCCTTAAAATTTGATATAACGCCTTGGTCCATTGGTTGAATAAAGGCAGTTGTGTTAGGCGGCAAGAAAACCACTTCGACTGGAATGCATGTTGTTAAGTCTGATAAATTTGTTGGGTGGCTTGGAGCATTATCAGTGAATTAATAGAAGTGCTTTTTGTTCAAGTTTTTTAATTTCGCAATAACGTTTAACAGACGGGCAGAAATGTTCAGTGAACCAATCCTGGAAAATTTTCGCAGTTATCCATGATTTTTTATTAGGCTCCCAAATTACATGTAAAGTTGATTTAGATATGCCTTTCATCGCTCTTGGGTTTTTGGAATGGTAAATTAGTAATGGTTTTAATTTAAAATCTCCGCTTGCGTTAACACCTAGTAGAAGGGTTGAGCGATCTTTTGCTGCTTTAAATCCTGGTGCCCGTTTCTCTTCACGGGATAGAAATGTTTGTTTCGGCATTCTTTTCCAAAACAAGCCTGTTTCATCAACATTAAAAACCAATTCTGGAGGATAGTTTCCTTCTTCAATTATTTTTTTAATATCGCTGGAAATTCAGCCACCGCTTTTGTATCACCACTTGCTGCTTCTCCTGTAATCTTTATGTTGTGAAGGTTATTTCGATGTTTAAATCTATTAAACCATCCTCGACTAGCAACGAAAGTTTCACTTGTGTCAATTGTCTCAGCCTGAATGTAATTAAAAATTCTTCTAACTTTTTCCATTATGATAGATTGTCTTAATGGCATATTGCGGTCAATTTCGTCGTCAATCCATATAGACGGTCGTTTTTCCATTTCCTCTATGATATTATTTCTAGAACTGGTAATTCTAGTTGCAGAGCTTGACCTAGTTGTAGTTGCCGATGACAGTATTTTTTATTTATTCTTCATGATGGTCCTTATTGTTGAAGTTGGCAAATTCAATGAAGCACTAATTAGAGTTTGACGTTCACCAGAATCTAATCTTCTAATCACTTCCATTTTAGTTTTGAGTGAAATGCTTTTTCTGGTTGCTTTCTTTTCTTTTTCATTATCATCCATAGTAAAAACTAAAGATCAAAATATTTGACACTGTAATATAGTATTAAATATGTAAATTAATACCTACTTACAATAATGTCAACAAATGTTTCTAATAATAAAAATATGTCTGTACATTATCGCACCAAACAAGAAACACAAGTACACTCTTTCGGATATGTATTTGAAACCTATCGCTGCATAATATTTCGGGGAATCCCCGGGTTGAAATAAAAGAGCGCTAAACCGAAACAGCACTAAGCGAAACAGCGTTAAGCGGGGTCTTACTGTACTTACTTTCTTACTACCATCACGCTCTAAATAAAAAAAACGTAAGTTCAATACATTCTCATCCATAGTTAATTTTCGCTAGCAACACACAAACTCCAAAATTCGAATATCGAAACTAAATTATTAAATATTATTCTATAATAGTTTCAAAGGTTACATACAAAACGCGCTTGTCACGCGATCATGTTACCCAATAAACGAAAACACGTCATACATACGTAATCCGAACCGTTAAACCACTTTGACGAACTTATCGCACCACTTTATCGCCTACTTGGCGCATTTTACCCTCTGTACGGATCTCTTCACTTTAGCGTAATTTCCAAGTATCAAAATTTCGAATATTTCATTATAACTAATAACTATAGAAGTATTAAAATGCTAAAAACTAGAAGCTAATTTTCTGAAGATTACATATAAAACAAATGTAAACTAAGTATCAGGAAGTCTACAGAAGTTATACGCGCAATACAGCTAAATCTTTAACGTAAACAAATTGTGTTTTTTATTAAAACTCGAATTTTAACTAATCGGGCAATGACACCCACCTTAAAAATAACTTTGGGATAGTGTTACCTATTACAGCGATAACCGGGCAGGGACACCCACCTTAGAAAAATTTCAGTACGGCACAATCCTCTAAAATGAATAAAGCTTACTAAAAGATGTATTTACTTATGTAAACATACACTTTTATAAAAACTAGAGTGTTTCTAATTAATCAACGATACCACTCTTGATATGTATATAATACAACAGAAAGCAATTTTAATGAAAAACAGAATAACTTACCTAATCATCAGTGGTTTGGCAATCGTCACAACTTATCGGAGAATAAACAGTTTTTATTGCTACAAAAAAAATCTGATATTTTCTTAATGATTTCCTTGCCATACATATTCAGCAAGGTACGAATCAAATAGACCAGGCACATGATTATTACCCCGCAGAGATGTTTTAATGGTCGACCAAACAAAAATTCGAAATAATATAACTTTAAAAAAATCCCAAACAATATACCTTTTACACAAAATGGAAACACTATTTTAAAAATTTCAAGCAATATATCTTTAAAATTTACATAATATAATTCTAAAAAAATTCAAAGTCCAATAATGAGAACATTAACATAATAAATTCTTAAATTGTAACCAAATAAAATTACTCATTAAATGCTTGAAAATTTGCACACAAAATGAATATTCCACGCATATCATAGGAATACATCATAAAAATCACGTCATGCAAACGCATTTTGAACTGTTTAGTCCGTTTGCAGCACTTTATCGTCCTCTAGGCGCATTTTATCCATCGTACAGTTCTTTAGCCTTAAACGTCTTGTTATCCCTGGTGTGTGAAGCCGGAAGTTTTGGTACTGCGAAATCACAGTTGCACAGTTGACCGCTTGTTGTGATTTCACGGCTAGTTTTCCTGATCTGGAAAACTGCGACGCTTTGTGCATTTACTTGCACTCTGTCCAAACTTTTCATGATGCCAGCAAATATCATTATTAGCATTTTGTATTGCTTTCCATGATCTACTGCTCCGTCGCCAACGCCATCGATTTAATTTCTGGCTATTGAACATGGTTAATTGGCTTGTAAATTCCGCGAACTGTTGTTGAAGCTGTGTAATGGGGTCCACTGATTGTTATGATTTCGTTACTTCATAGAAGTCTGGCGACGATCGAGGATTTTGTCGATCATAAAGGCACATTTTTCAAGTGTGCCATCAGATATTACCAGAATTGTCTGCGCTATGGGAAGGCGTCGTAACAAAATGTTTTTATCAAGTCATCACTTAACCTGGAGCCTGCCAACTGACACATCTTGCGAAACTACAGAGAGGGTTTGTTTCAAAAGTTCTGAAATTAGTGATTTCAGACGTTTTTGTGTAGACCTGAAACTTCTGCCATCAATTGTCTTTTAATGATCTCGCACATCTCAGTCTTCGGTAGATTTAAGACAATATCGCTCACATCCACAAGCACATCGGCACTGAGAGAATAAACAGCATAATATTTTGTGCTATCTTCCGAGATTTTGTTCATGCGAAATTAAGCTTCTATAATCGTGAAACAAACCACTGGGGATCTTTTCCAAAAGAGTGGAAGTTTCAGAGCTAAGCGGTCAACTTCAACCGGCGTGTTAGAGGAAGTCATGATAATGCATTTAAATTTTTAAAATAAAATGAGGCAATATTAAAAAAATGTACACAGAGACAAAAAATATATAGTATACTTCAGAGTCACACACATACAGGGTGATCATAATTAAACTGCAAATTTAAAAACGCTGTAAAAAAAGAACCACTGGTCAGAAAGACCTGAAATTTCACCAGAATGTACTTCAAATAGGGGGATTTTGCTTAGAGTGGAAAAAAAATTAGGAAAAAAAGTGACCTATAGATGGCGCTGCACAGTTGGTTATATGCAAATTAACGTCTTGTATAAAATGCTGAGTAGCCTGAATTCTCGTTAATGAGTAGCCTGAATTCTCGTCGATGGTGATGCAACTCCATTTCGGAAATGACCGTATTATCAGCCGACATTTTCCAACTCCCTGGCCGCCACGATCACCGGACATCACTCCCTGTGACTTTTGGCTCTGGAGATTTCTAAAAAATGTTGTGTACACAGTGCTCCACTAGACACCTTAGCGGATTTGAAATGCCGCATTACTCAGCAAGTTAACAACATCAGCACTGATACACTCCAAGCTGCTGTGGAAAATACCATTTTACGTTTACACCTCCTAACAGAAAATGGTGGACACCATATTGAAAATTTCTTGAAGAAGACTAAGGACAGTTAAAATTATTGTTGGCTTTTTCTACGGTTTTTGGCAGCAGGGCAATTAAAAACCGAGTTTTTCCTATTCGATGTGGCACCACCTTGTCGCTCTGAATAGGCTTTACAACAAGAGTGCCACAACATCTGCCTGACTTAAAATAGCACAATTGGTTTAACGTTCAGCTTAAAGCCACAATTGATTATCGTTCATGTCAGAATTCATGTAATTAACATACAGCCGCCTTTGCAGTGCCATCTATTGGCCACTTTTTTTCCTAATTTTTTTCCCACGCCAAACAAAATCCCCCTGCTTGAAGTACATTCTGGTGAAATTTCAGGTCTTTCTGACCAGTGGTTCTTTTTTTACAGCGTTTTTAAATTTGCAGTTTAATTATGATCACCCTGTATTATTGATTAACAACATAGTTTAGGCACCCACATGGTATTCATACTTTATACAAATTAAAGTAGTAATAAAATAAGAACTTAAAAAAACTATATTGGCTGTGTGTGTGGAAAAATGAAAAAGGAAAAATGTGTGGCAAATCGATATACAAAATATCGATTTGCAACAGACAATTATATCATTAGGCTTATTTTGATGACTTTGAAAACGTGTGCGTGCTTAGCTTATTCCTTCAGAAATATTTTCACAACCCAGTTCCGTGATATAGAGATATATATCATCTTTTCTAGTCTAAGAGTTCCAAGCAGTTGATTATTTCAAATTTGTGATCTTGTGTAATGGCGAGGATTCAGTAAACATAGATCGGATTTGAATATTGAGCAACGTGTTTCACATTAACTGTGTAGATTTCCTTTTAATTTTCTTCCCTCACCTCTGAATTTTTGTAACAGCTTCTTTTGTTTTAAACCTCCGATATTCTTCACTCGCTCTCTAGAACCAGTTTTCTATAAGTCTTGCGATAGAATACTATCCCTAGACAGAGCCCCTCTAAATAGTAACTCTAACGCATGCGCACTTGAAGAAACTGATTGCAATGATTTGGCAGTATATAAAATGGGAATATTTAGATTTAGTTTTAGCAACTTTATTATTAATTTTTAGGTGTCATCGCTGATGGGGCTCTTTCGAAATATAAACGAGATTCCCAACACCATGCTTAGTATGTTTGCAGATGACACTGACATCCTATTCACTGATTCTTACTATAATATTGCATACAACGACTTAACTAAGCATGTGATTCAAATTGAGGAATGGGTCAGAATCTGGAAGAATCAACCCCTCAAAATCTCAAGCAATCCTATTCACCAGGAATTTAACAGCCTGCAAAAAATTAAATTTAATAGACTATAAACCCCCTGGCAGTCCAGTATTGTTTACCTAAGGATCACAATGGATAAATATGTCACATGGAAGCACCACTTCATTTAAATAAGAGCAAACTTCTCACAACTAAAATCACCCTCTTCCTCCTATTGCCGCCCAACTCTAAGCTTTCCTTATTTACGAATGCGAGGCTCTAGCCCTCCCGAGATTAACTTCTTTAGGCATCATCTATACTAGAGAGTTACACCTAGACTCCATTAAAGGGTTATCGGACTTTATTAATAAAGTGGGTGACCCGAGCAACTAGAACTAGGAAACATTGGGTTTGAAGTTAAAAGTACAAAATGCTGATAAAAGCAGAGGTGCCCAATGACATACAAACCCAACTCTAAGAAGAAGATGAAGAAGTAAGCTTTCCTTGGGAAACTCTTAATGTAAATTAGGAGGCCTATCTTAGACCTATGACTACACATGCTATTCCAATTTGGGGAGGTACATATGATACTAACTTAAAAATATTTTAAGCCCAGCAAAACAAGCTCTTAAGACTTATTTCTAACTCGCAATATTATTTTAGAAGTGAGCATATTAAAAAGCCAACAGAACTACAACTACCATCACCCATTCAATAAAATTTTCGGCCTTCAATTATTATATAAAACAACCAATGCAAAATAAATAACTCTGAAGTAATGGCACTTGTGAATTATACAATCCTTACGAACTTAAAAATTTTCATAGACCGAGGGCAGTCCTTCGATTGAAACCAACTATCAGTATTTGAAAAATTTAATTACTCATATTTCAAAATTTATAACTTACAACTAAAATTTTGTAACTTATAATTAAATATTATTAAACGAAAATAAATAATATGGTCCCAATTGCCTTATTGAATTTCTTATATGTCAAATATCTAATTAATTTGGATTTAGCTTGAAAATCCATATCAATTGTTTATTTTCTATAGATTGCTATGTATCAATGATGATTTGTGCAGCTTATTTTACTTCTATATAGTGTAATTCTTATTAATGTATAAATATTGCAAATTTATTTATATTAGAATCATGTGCCTAATGGGATATTCCAGTTAATTCTTTATTTTATTTATTTATTTTGCCTTGCTTTATATTTATGTAGAGTATTACTGACTAAAATTTCGATTAAACAATGAGCTAAGCAATAATGTTATAATCTCTAAAAATATCTGTAATTAATTGCAAGAAAATTTTTGAATTGTATTTTTATATACCTTATTAGTTGTATAATAATAATAATATATAGATATATATGCCGCTTACCGTAAGCTCAGCAAAGTGAAGCATCATTTGCCACGGGCAGTGTTTGGGAGGGTGACCAAGGTGTACTCTCCTTCACTGGGTTGCTGGAACTCCGTGGGTTGGGGACGTGTTCACGTTCATCTGTGACGTCCAAAGTCCTTCCGCTGGTGTGGCGTGGATGTAGAGAGGAGGGTGCCAGCTCAGGGGTGGCCTCGTCACCTGACCGTGGTTCAAAATGACGAGGCACCTTAATAGAGCAAAGTCGTACTTTCACCTTCGTGGTGCTCTGATCCAAAACGAAAGACGCTCTCTATTGACTTAAATTCGCATAGCCAACGGCATAGCGAGCTTGGCTTGTCCAAGTGTCATAAGCAACAACAATAATATATATATATATATATATATATATATATATATATATATATATATATATATATATATTATAAAGTTATTATTTAAAGACTCTTTGAAGTACTTAAACTGTAATCGACTTGGGATTGCAGGGGCGGTTTTCGACTTTCGCACATTTTAAGAAATTCAACTTTTTAATCTTCTGTGGTCGGATGTCCCCTATCAGTAGTGACGGGGGAGAGGGGGATATCATGCCCGGGGAGCTGCTAGTAGACGGGCGCCATTGAAATTTTCTGAAACAAAATTTTTCAGAAAATTTCAATCTTAGTTTCATCATATCAATTTTATTCGGAGACAGAGCATGTTATTGAAATTTTTATCATCAAATAAAAATAAAAAAAAGGTTGGAATTCAACTTTGACAAATTTATAAAGGAAACACTCAAAAGATCTTAACGCGCATCTTTAACTTCATTATGCATACATATTGATAAATAAATACTATAGAACTCGTTTTTTGGAGCACATTTTTTTATATCTCTCTTCTTTTGAACATTCGCATAAACTTTCATTATTATGAACGAAAGTAGAGAGCCCACTATATTATCCATTCTGTCACATTATGTGTATACACAAAATTGAAGTGTCTACCAATAACTACAAAAGGAGGTGACTGGCCTTTGATTAGACACTTCACACATTCATTAAATCAACTGCGTAACTTATCATTGTAAGTTTTGACCAACCAACTTGTCAAGTGGTCAGCGTGCCTGACTGCGGATAAGGAGGTCCTGGGGTCGAATCCCTGTTCGGATGGATGCAGTTTCGTTCTCTATCTATCCTGTCTTTGTTCTTTCATGGTGTGAATGGGTAGTGAATAGTTGCCTACTTTATTAACGAGTACCTGTGTCATGTGTGTTCTGAGGAAATTGGATTCCAGAGCAAAATATGGTTTAGATAGAAATTGGAGCAGCGCACCCAATGATGTCAGCCTAGCTGGGCACAAGACAACAGCAACATTAAACCAACTATCCTTGAGTGTCAGCCTAATTTGAAATTTTTCTTTCAAACTCAAAAACTATACGATTTCATATCCATATTCTTGGCTTTTCTATTTCTTTATTCATTCAATACATTTTCACATTTCTTGATTATTTATATGTACAAAATATTGCTGTAAGAAAATGCTATTTTCCATCTCTAAAGCTTTTGCTTTCTATTCATTATTAATAGCATAATAACTGATTCTTTTTTGAAGCAACACATGTTTGATCTTGCAATTAACATTAATTGCTAAATGAAACATGCCAAAACCACAACAACACAACTTTCTCAGTAAACTCCATTGTAGATTTTTCAAGTTCATTTATGTCATCTTCTAAACGCTTCTTTTTGATTTTCATCAGTTTCTTTAAGAAGTGGTTTTCGCTTATCATCTGTTATCGACTGCTTTTTTGTTGTTTCCATTTATCTAATATAATTTATACTTTGGCCAGGCGCCAACAGCAAAACTAAGTTGGTATTTGCTAATTATTATGTTGACACCACTTATGTTTCGGAAGGGATCATCAATAATCCACTTATAGTCATAATTGATTAAGTACTTAAATATTTTTACCATCTAATTTTTGTTCACAGAAAACGCAAATATGTTTAGTTATGGGAGAGCAATAAAAGCAAATTAATTACTTTCCATAAGTGACAATAATTTTTACTATTTGAGAGTAAGTTAAAATAAAAAAAAGTATCTATTATATCTTTAATATGATCAAATTTCTCATCAATATAGTCTTGAAATCTTACAGTCGGTTTTGTAAATGGTTAAATTCTTCTATAAAATTACGAAACTCTGTTTTACTGAACCAAGCAAGAGCCAATCTTTGTAAGGCTTTTCTAAAGTCCTTTGGTTATTAAAAAGACACTGACCACCAGGCATATCAAACAATTCATTACAGGCTTTATTTCATTAATAAACAAAATAATTCTATTTTAATTCAAAAATTTTATATTTAAATATTAATATCCAGCGAATTTTATACAACTTAAAGAAAACAGATACAAATAGATAAAGAATCAAATAAAATCGCCAGGTCTGTTGTATCACATGACGATCTTCACATACATAAATCTAAATGATGCATCTATAACTGGTTGGGTTTTGTGGCGCAAGTCAAAATTAGACAAACTGTGCATCTGATGGAATTGGATATCATGAAGTTATTGTTGCTGAGCTGGATCTCTATTTTAATCAACAGCTATGAATACAACATTCTAATATCGATCGTACATCCATCCTAGTGGTAACTTTGCTAATACTAAATTAGGTTTTCGGACAATTTCAGTGAAAATTTTAAAAGATTAAAACAAAGAACTCAAAAAATTATAATATTTACAATTAAAACAAAATAAATGCATCAAGGGAAGTAAAACTTTCAGGAGTAATTCACGATTTTCAAGGAGTCAAGGGTTCTTAAAAGAAATTTTCAAATTTCAGGAGCTGTTCGAATTTTGCATATAATTTATTCACAACAAATATATTTGGTTGACAATTTAAATTAAAAAAAATAATTATTTTCCCTAATTACATACATTAAGTTTTGGTAATTAGAACATCTAAATTATGGTATTTAATAATACTTATGAAATGTGCTACATACTTTCAGATAAAAGTAATATACATATAAACATATTATTTTTTATTCAAGTAATTTATATGATTACCAGATATATATATAAAGATATGTACAGCAAAAATAATTTTAAAATTAATTGCAGAAAAAAATCAATGAGCACTTAAATTATTTTACAAACTCCAATTTAAATAATCTGATTTCCCTTTTCACTGCTTTTAAAAAAACACGAGTTTTGATAAAATAATTTTACTTATAGAAGGCAAATAATACTAATCACAGGTTATGAAAAATTTAATTTTGTTCTTTTAAATGTACATTAAGTATTAATATTGAAATATCATAACCACTGGTAAATAATAAAATCGCTTTATTTAAAAAATGAGTTAAATCAAAAACAAAAGTTTATATTTAAGCTCTTGACATCATAGATTTTTGGATGTAAGAAATGATAGATATATGCTTCCATTTTTTGTAACGTTATGTTTATAGTTTCAATAACAATAAAAAATGTTTTATTATTCTATTTGTTAATGAACATCTATAAATGCTGATAAAGTACTTTTATCATCTGAATGTGTTTATGAAGTGTAGAAATGCTAAGAATTACTTTTTCTATAATGTGAAAAGATAATATCAGCATAGCAAATATTGAAAAATGGTAGTATTGGTATTTAGGAATGAAAACTTGTTTCAGAAAGAAACCTTTATCAGTTATTGTAATAATCGTACATTCAGTCGTTGGTCCAGATCACATGTCAAATAAAATGCTTAATGGTTTATCTTCTTCATCCCTTAAGTGTCTTCTCTCTCTTATCAATGACTCATGGTCTTCAGGAAGCATTCCCAGCATTTGGAAATCTACCACAGTGGTTCCCATTCCTAAACCTAATAAACCTCTAAACGAGATATCATCTTACAGGCCTATTTCTCTCACTAGTAATTTATGTAAAGTGGTAGAGAGAATGGTTCTTAAGCGTCTTCTTAACCATACAACACTGGAAAATTTCTTTCATCCTCATCATCACGGGTTTCTACGTTATAGAGGCTGTGATAGTATTCTATCCATGATACATCATCATATAATCTCTGCAAGATCACAAAAGAAATTTATTGTTTGTGTATCGATTGATATTTCCAAAGCATACGATTCTGTGTGGCATGATGGTTTATCTTACAAACTTACGCAAGCTCATATCACTGTCAGAGCCACAAAATGGATAATGAACCTTATACAAGACAGATTTTTCAGAGTGAAATGGAGGAACACCTTTTCAAATGAAATAAAATCTTACAGGGGTGTTCCACAGGGAAGCGTATTATCGCCTTTCCTATTTATGATTTTTATGGCAGATATTTTTGATGTAATTCCAGAAGGGGTCTTATGCTTGATTTATGCTGACGATGTGTTTCTTTTATGCTCAGCCTTAACATCTGATACATTAAGAAAAAAGATGCAACTGGCTCTACACAAAGTTAGCCAATGGTGTGAACAATGGATGTTGACCACTGTTCCAAACAAATGTTCTCTCATAAACTTCTCGTCTAGGAGAGACTTTGGAGACATTCAGTTGAACTTTGGTAATCAACTGATCAAATCTTCGCAACATATGCGTATCCTTGGTATATATTTTCCCCATAACTTGTCTTTTAAACGCCATTTTCTGCAAAAAAAAAGTCGTGCCTGAAAAAACTTAATGCATTAAAAGCTATTGCAGGATTAAAACGAGGTTTGAGAACCTTCCATCTATTAAATATCATAAATATCGTCCATTAAATATCATTTGTGGAAGCATCAACTATGGGTGCCACATATTTTTGTCTGCAAGTAAAAGTGATAAAAAGTTTTTAGATGTCATTTATCATGCAGCGCTCCGAATCGCTACTGGGCTCCCAAAATAGACCCCAACTCCTATCCTATACCAAGAAGCGGGAGTACTTCCATTATCATATCGCCAAGAATTGCTTTCCCTAAAAATGAATATTCGAAATATTAGTTTGGATTCAGAGTCTCCTTGTGCGAAATTGTGGAAATCATTATCATTCAATCATATCAACAAAGGACACCCTCTTGTTTTTCATGCCAGAAATTGGCTTAGCTCTCAGGGAATAAAGGAAATAAACATAATGAAGTCACCAAGATTTCAGACTATGGACTTTTCTAACGTAATGTTTTCACTGACAGATCTCGCCAACAGCAAAACTAAGAACATTCCTTGTGAGATTATAACAAAAATCTTCAAAAACTACTATCATACAACTGGGACAAATCATATTTTAATTTTTACAGATGCTTCAAAGAAAATGTCAGATCTTGGCTTAGCAGTCTTTAATTACACCCAAAACTATTTCTTTTCTGGAAAGGTTGCATCCCAAAATTCAATTTTCACTGCCGAATGCCTAGCTATTTTACTAGCACTGAAAAAGTCTGTACGAAAGCTCACAACAATGTGATACTATCTCATAGTTTTTCCTGTATCTCAGCTCTATTACACTTCTCTAAGGAATCTCCTACAGTAATACAGTTAATTAGATCAGCAATCGTCGATGCAATGGTAATTTGCAATTCAATTCATTTTGTATGGGTTCCAGGGCATTCTGGAATAGACGGAAACGAAAGAGCTGACTGTATTGCTAAATCTGCACTCCACAGACAGTATATTGACAAATCAATTTCTCCAGATGATCTCGCCCGTTACGCTCGGATTCATTTTAAGAACTTTTATCTAAAGGAATGGCTGAACAGCAAGTATGCTAACAGTTTTGCTCACCTGCTATCTATAAGGAACTGGCATCGTCTCCTTCCAAAATCTCGCATGGAAGATGTCTGGATTTCTAGGGTCAGAACTAGGTCAATTCCAACAAATGCGTTACTAACCCGATTTAAATTATCTAATACAGACAAATGCAAATGTGGAGCGTTTGAAACTATAGATCACATATTACTTCAATGTCCCCAATACAAGCAAATACGAGAGCTCCTTCGCTAAAGAAATGGTATTGGAGCGTTATCCTTCTCTTGGTTGTTTGAACTATCCGTAAATCCTTCCAATAAAATCGAATGCATCGTGGATTTTATGAAAAGATCTAAAAGGTTTTAACCTTTAAGATGGAAATGCGGCACTAAAGTTCATATTCGTTTTTTTTTCAACATCAGCTTTCCTTGAGATCCAATAAATTCACTGACAAAGAGTGTATAGTAACTCCAATAATATCGTTTGTCAATCTACTTCATAAATCGAGCATATAAATGCATTTGATGGTAAACCGATTCTACTATTAGAAGAAAGTTAATAAATTCTGCCATGCTTTCTTCCTGGAAAGGTGAAGACTCTAACAACGAGAGAATATTGTATCAAGTTTCATATTAATTCTAGTATCAATTTATAAAAATTTAATAACTGTTGTTTTATTTTCAATGTGAGCTAAAAGCACTTTAGCATAGAGCTCCAAAAATAAACTTCGATAAATAAAAAATAAAAAAAACTGTAATAATCGTAGATTTTTTTCACTGTTGAGTAGATGTGAAAAATCTTGATACTGAATTTGCCCTAATTATTAATGTACGTCATAATTAAATGTGAAACAACGAATAATCGAGACTATTAGTTAACTACTTTCAAATTTAGGACTTTTAAAGCATGTGTGATTTTTATTTCTCACATAAATATCAGAACCTTCTTAAGTCAAAATTATTACTAATTAACAATAATTATACATTTCAGTATTAGAAGAGTCAGTTTTTAATATAAAAATTCTGTAATACTCCTCTTGAATTATAAACACTTAAGGAATATTAAGTATTGAAACTGATTCCAATTAATAATTAACATTAAAGATCTATTGTGTAAATGAATTGAACTTAATTCATATTTCATTCCATTGATAAACTTAGGTCCCTGGTTTGAATCCCGGTTCGGGCATGGATCTTCCTTTTTCTGTATTCTTTCACTTTTGGTGCCTATGGTTGTCCCGCTGTATAAGATGCCATCACCTTTTGGAGCGCTGAATGGATTAAATCCTAAAATCAGATTGGTATAGGGGGAAAAATAATAAGTTTGTGAAAAATAATCTCAAACGACATAAACTGTCTGTAAATTCACAAACGACAATTTGATAATTACCGGATACATTTCTGATACAAGAAAATTTACATAAAAATTCTCAAAAAAATCCTAAATTTAACCAAGGACGAGAAATATCGGAAAGCAGAAAAAAGCAGCTTAGGCATCCATGGCTCTACCTATATTCAATCACATTTTCTCCTGACACCAATGGCTCCGCCTACAACTCATTGTCACTCAGCATGCTGTGACTGTAAAAGCTTCGATTTGGCGATGAAGGTGACGGAATGTAGCACAGCCACGAATATCCAGATATCCCGAAAAATTTTAAATATAGAGCGAAGCTTTTGTGGATGGATTCAAAAATATGTTTAGAAAAAAGTCATGCATGTACATGCAAGAGAATTCTATAAACGGGAGTTGAAATAATACATTTAAGTTATCTACAATCATAACAATGATTCTCAACGTAACTCTTAAAATTAATGAAGCACAAAGCAGTTTTAGGAAGCCTTTATTTTACATTTATATGCATATACCAGTATGTGATGTAAAAATTTCTCTAGAAACCTATACATCATACGTTATTAAACCCTTAAAGTGTTCTATAATTGTTAATCTATAAACTATTTTATGTTTTTAAGATAGATCTTAGTGAATTAATCAATATGAAAATTTTTTTTTTTATCTTGCCTACTTCAAACTAAAATCACGCTATACAAAATCATCATAAGACCTGTTCTCACTTATGGATGCGACACCTGGATTCTGACGAAGACTCAGTCAAATCAAATTGTAATATTTGAACGAAAAGTCCTAGAAAGATTTTTGGTGCTGTAAATGAGAATGGAGTTTGGAGACACAGATACAATTTCGAGTTCTACAGACTATTTAAGGAAGCTGATATCAATTATATTAAAATGTTGCTTGAGATTTTCGGGCCATATCTGTCGAATGGACCCTCATCTTTGACTTCAAGAATTTTTAATTATAGGCCCATTGCAAACAGATCTAGGGGTCAGCCCAAACTTAGATGGACTGATTGTGTAGAGGACTTTAAAGAGCTGAAAGTAACAAACTGGAGAACTGTCGCCTCCCTGAGAACACAATGGAGGAGTGTTCTGAGGAAAACCTTGGCTTACCCCAGACTGTTGTGCTGAAGAAGAACTTCAAACTGAATTGTTTAAATCAAATTTGTCTAAATTAATATTTTTTTTTACAGTTTGTTTATTAGATATTTGGAAATTATTTATTAGAAATGGAAATTTGGTGCAGAACTTCTTTCCATTCTTTTAATTATATATGGTTGAAAAAGGTATACACATAGTATGAAACTAAAGAATGAGCAAAAGATATTGATATGACATGTATGGAAATATTTATAGAATTTGAAATGAAAAGTTTGTAAAAATAATAGAATTTGCTTTATCTGTTATATAAAAAAAATTATTATATATAAGCACGTGTTCTTTTTTTAACTAATTAATTTTTATCGATAAGTACAAAATTTAGATCACAATGGCCAAATTAGTTGGCGCTTTCATTCTTGTTATAGGAAGGGAGCGAGTTCGATCCTCTCCCCTCCCCGCCAAATAAAGGTCTGTCGTTTTCGCTAATGGCAGCTGGGGCACATGAGATGTCATGGTTGCGATGATCTCTCTAAAAACAATACATCTGGGTGTGGCAGGCCAAGTCTAAAGCCCGCCACACACGATACAATTTTTCCATAGGATTTGTTGGACGTGAACAAGTTGTACCGTCTGTGGTGAAGTTGGACAGGTTCACGAAAATTCAAACAAGTTCTGATTTTTCTTCCAACATGGGGGTTACAGAAAGTAAATAATTGCTTCCTGTTGTCGCGTGTCTGCTCCCACAGGGCTACAAATTGTTTCTTGGCGACACTTGGGAAAATTTTTGAAACTTCTCATTTACTGAAACTTAGATTTCTATTATACAACACCTCACAAACATTAGATTCACTTTTTAAAAATGTCCATGAAGCATATATTGCAAGAATTCATTGAAGTATATAGAGATGAGCCTTGTTTGTGGCAAGTAATGAGTAATGATTATACGAATAAAATAAAAAAAAAGTTAGAGCGTACGAAAAATTATTGAAAATATATAAAAAAAAAGATGAAAATGCTTCAATTATTGTGTATTTATAATTTTTATGGAGATACACATATAAATTTAAGGGATCTCGCGTCTTCAAGCACAAATAACTTTTTACACATGCTATTAAGATGCCATTTTTACCCTTTAAATATATCGACCATTTTATAATTTCCCAGAATTTGATTAGATATATTTATGTGTATTTATATAGTATTCATAATACATATATACAGTTGCAAAATATATTTAATGTGTTAAGTACTAATTTCTTGATATATAATAATAAAACTAACAATTAATTAGCACTTTTATTAGTATCCATATCTTATATTTTCTAAACATAAACTTTTAAAAGTTAAGTACTTTATTTAGGATTAAATCAAAGCGTCTTGCCATGGTAGTTTGCCTTCATTGGAAGCAAAATAATTGGCAAACTTTTTTCGAATGAGTTTTGCTTCATCGGAATAATTTCTTTGTTGCCCTATTTCTAATCCAGTTAAATAATCATTTGACCTTAAACCTAATTGTTGAATACAATTTTTCATTCATCGTCATGTAATTCAAGAAATCTTTATCTTGCGATTGTATTTCTGTAATTAAATTTAGATGTGAAAGAGATTCACGCTGGAGCAGCGAATTTTTTGCCCATTTCTTTTTCTTATTGTTTGTTTGCTTTTCACCATCATCACAGTCCAAAGCAACAGCCAATAATACTTCTGTGCTTAATTTGCTCATGTTATATGATAATATTTAATGGCAGAAATTACAAGCAGACAAATGAATACAACAATAAATACGTCAAGTCAGAAAAAGTGACTGAACAACAAATTATTGAAATTTTTGATTTCCATTTACATGGCACACATTTTAAGCCAAAAGCAATAAATGTTGAAAAATGGCACCCTTAAAAATAACTTCTCACCCCAGATGTGCTTCCCCTTCTGTGGTCAGCAGAGTTTGAGGGGACTGTGTGCTTAATTACTTCCTACCCCTTCCAACAAATCCTATGGAAAAATTGTATCGTGTGTGGCGGGCTTAAGGATCTTCTACTTGTTCTTTCTTCTAACTCGTGAAAACCCACCCATTTTCGGTTTTTAAGATGTAATGTTGAAAAGATGGAAATAGGATTCTATCAACCAGGCATTATAATAAATAAAACTTAAATAAAAAAAAAACATAAATGCTCTTAGAAGCTTTAAATGTAATATTGTAAATAGAACTAATTTAGGTGTTATTAAAAATTCCATTATTTCCAGTAATTATCTAATAAATGTTATGTAACCGATGGAAAGAAACCACTTCCAAATACATTTCATTAAATTCATTTAATAATTTTAATATTTCAACTTTCAATGGAGGGACATCATACATTTCTCAAAATATTTTTTATATAAAAGAATTTTAAAATACAATTAGTTTAGAAACATTCTTTTAGATGCTGATAATACAATCCTTTTAAGAAAAAGGAAATAACATGTTTAAATTATAAGTGAATAATAAAAAATTAGCAATGCAATATTTACAAATCAAGAATTCTCAATGCTTAATTTTTTCAAAAGCCAAAACTTGGACTCAATCAAAATAGTAAAAACTAATATTAAAATCTAAGTACACGCACAACTGTTGGAAAGGATATTTTAAGAGTTTTTGTATCTTTTTCTTGTATGATATGAATATGACTCAGAATTTATGAATTTTTTTTGAGAAGAATTATGCAGTAGTTTTTTCACTCGCTTGTAACAACTTTATGCTAACAGACTGTTTGCTATGGTGTCAAACCATATTATAAAATAATTACATATTTTATAATTATCAATATTAAAATACTTTAAAAACAATATTTAAGAATAGAAATAATATGTGCTATAACTGTAAGAGTGCATCTTAAGCTTTTAAAGCTATTTGCGTGTTATATGGAATTTAATTTCACGTAGAACAGTTAAAAAATTTTATATGTATTTTTATTACCAATAAAATTAAAATACTTTACGTATATTTAAAATGAATGAAAATAATTTGCTTTAATTATTAAGCAATCATTGAATTATTTTCGAAGCCTATTATACATACTGAAGGAATAAAACTTATAATTCCATATTACAGAAATTCATAAATAAGAATTTTACTTAAATTGAATTACTTAATAAATTTTTCAACTTTGAATTAAATTTTTGAAATTATAGTAAATACTTGAAAAATTTAAAACTATTGCCACCAATTACTTGAAACTAAGCCTATACAATAACAATTACAATTTCATATCTTAAGTAGAAAAAATACATAAGGTAAAACTTATTTCTCTTCTGATTCATTCATTAGTATAACACAAATTATAAAAATATCTGAAAACATGTATATTTGTATGAACTGCAGTAATCCTTTCAATGTATTAAACATGAAACAATTTTTTTTATATTTTATTTAATAACTTACACAGAAATTGTAAATAGGCGTTTGTACAAAAAGAAAAAGAGAAAAAACATTCAAAACTATTCCACAGTGTAAAAAGTTTGGTTTTGTAAAAATTTCTTAAGAGTTCTAAAGTGTCAAAAATATTGCCACTTTCCTAGAATCGCATCTTTAATTGCATCAACATACTGCGCAGGAACCCAGTATAACCAGTATCTTGATGCTTCAGTTGTACCTAATTGAATTCCCTAAAAAGGAGGAAAAAAACATGTCATAATTTATGTTGAAAAATTATACTTTGTATTTTATGAATGCATCACTTTACATTTTTTCAATTAAATTATGCTAAAATTGCAAAAAAAATTTTATTTTTATCACACAGGAAAACAAAGTATTGCAAGTATTTCATTCATGAGAAATCAAAGTATGGAGATTTATTAAAAATCAAAAAGGAAGGATTTTTATAAATAATTTTCTCATGATATTGAGTACATGATTTAATCAATTATAATCCATGTTAGGAACAAGAAAACTTAACTGGTACAAATTAACAGATATTACTGGAATATCTAGCTTTATTGCATTATAAATGAAATTTTGCAAATGAGGTATAAAATGAAATTGTAAAATTTATCAACTTACCATCACATGATATTCCTCATGACCTTCAATAGGTTCACTGACAATGTGTTTTATTGAATTCATAGGAATTTTATCTGTTCGTTCTAGAATAAGATGTATTACTAAATAAGAACAAAGCATTAACTACAGAATCAAAGACTTTGTAATAAGAAATAAAATTTGAGAAATGTTTGCAATAAAAGTTAAATTATATGTGCAAAAACTTGAATTTTTCTATCCTGAGTATAAATTCATTTTACAGGTGTCCTCTCTAGACTTTACCAATATATATATATATATATATATATATATATATATATATATATATATATATATATATATATATATATATATATATATATATATATATATATACTTTAATTCCAGAAATGTCTGAAATTAAAATTGATTATAAATCTCTTTTCAAAAAGAAATTAACTGATTACAGCTTAATTTTTGACTGATGAAAAATACTTATTTTATAATTACTTAGAAGTGATTATTAAATAAATGGAAATACACATGAATAACACAAGATAAATTCAAAAATATAGCAATTGAAAAACAGCTAACTACTGACAACTTCAATATCACTACCCAATCAGTATGAGAAAATTCCCATAGCAAATGATATTTATGAAGGTATAAAAAAACAGTAAAAAGAACAAAAACAAAAAATGGATTACTTTATATTTTAATTTTTAGAGTGCTTCCTATATTGTTAAAAAAATGGGAAAATCATAAGGAACTTTTGAAAGTTTTTAGTGCAAGCTATAAGATTAAAGCCAAAGCATCTAAAATTAATTATATAAAAAGGAAAATTGAAGAACAAGAAGTAATTGTATAGGCAAACTACATAGTTCTCCTAAAAGTAATTTTTACATGCCTCATCAAAAGAGAAAAAAAATGTAATTACAGTGGGTGACTAGTCACAAGACTAAATTTGCTATCTGAATTGTCTGTTAACCGATCATCGATTTACCATAGATTTTTTTGTGAAATTGATTAATTCATTCTGGAGATTCTAAAAATCAAATTTAAAAATTTATGTATAATTTCTTATTAAGTTTATAGAAAAAAAATAATACATACATATAGTCTTGCATACCAATCAGTCCTTGTTGTTTTTTGTTTATAGGAGCTAAAGAACATGTGCAATGTTGATTGCTTTTCTCTCTTTATCAATATTTTACAGAACTAATTAAAAGCATTGTCATTGTAAAGTGATTAAAAGCATTCTTAATGTTATTGCTTGGAATTTGAGGTTCAAGACTATGTATGAGACAGTGAATGAACTAGGGGAAGGGAGGCGATCAAAATAAAATCAATTTCGTTTTTGAATGAAATCAAAACTGAAATTGATGGTCTATTTTGGATATAAATATTTTATTAGGAATTTTTTTTCCAATATTGAACTTTGAAGTTCAATAATTTATGAGAGATGAAAAAAGATTTTTGGTTTTTTGGGATTGGTAACTTTGCACATTATGCTCTGAGAGTTAAGAAATGTTTGTTATCTGAACACAAAAGTTTTTCGTGTAAATGTTCATTTTCTGATTTGCTCGCCGTCCAAACTGTTCATTAACCGATCACTCACTGTACCTAGAAAGATTCATTGCAAAAGATATAACTTCTTAACATAAGAACCACTGCAATCTTAACCCTCGTCATATTGTTTACTAAGATTTTGTATTCCTTTATCACAGAAGTCTGCGGCATGTGAGAATGGAACTAACATATCACAGCTGTCTGCATGTCTTTGTGGGGAAGTGATGCCTGGTCAGGAATTTCTTCAGGTGCAAGAACAGATAGAAATTACAAGGAGCAAGCTCAGGATTATAGGGTGGATAGTCAAATACTTACCAGCAAAACTTCTACAGCAGTTTTTTTGTGGAATTTGCCATATGAGGGCAAGCATTGTAGTGAAGTAGCACAATACTAATACTGAGCTTTAATTGCTTCTCGTTCTAAATGGCTTGTCACAAGTTCTTTAGATTTGTGCAGTAAGGTTCAGTGTTTACTGTTGCACCCCTTGGCAAAAAGTGAACCAGTAAAATGCCTTTCCTGTTCCAGAAGACTGTGCACATCTATTCCATGTGGACACAGCCTGTTTGACTTTCATGCAAACTTGGAATCCCATGTGATGTCAAGGCATTGACTGCTGAAGTGAGCAACCCATGCCTCATCACTTGTAACAATCCTATCGAAGCACTCATCACCTTCATTGAAGTATCGTTTGTTGTTGGTGTGTAAGGTTCTTCAGCAAACATCTGGTGCACAATTTCTGGAACAATAGATGTTTCATCACAATTCTGCAGAATGCACTGTCTACCTGCCCCACTAGGCCATCATCGATGATTAATGACCACTGCCCTATTTGTCACATACATTTTGCCAACTTTTAGAAAAAACTCCTGACACCAACGATAAATAATCTGCTTACTCATCACACTGTCCATATGCTAAACACAACTGACAATTGAGTTTAATTGGTGCTACCTTCTAAGGTTTTAAAACTTTATTACTGACCACACCTTACAGTCAATAGAAATGAGAGCTGATATTTTTGCCTACTATAGCAACTTTAATATATGCTATCGAAAAATTAAGACTACAAAACATGGTAGCCACTACATGCATATCTGTGTTTTTGCCACTTTGCATTACCATCTTTTGGAACCATGGGAAACTTACTTTCCAGATGACCTTCATAATTTGATATATAATTTAGATCACATATTTTGAATTGAAGTTTATTTAGTATGATACATAAATTTACAACAAATTTTGCTAAACTAATATAAAAAGTAAAATTAGTCAAAAGTATATAAAGATTTTATCCCAAAAATGTAAAAATTTTATAGTGAAAAAACTGCTTATTCTTTAGTGGATTCAGAATGAAACTACTGCAGTTTTATAGCTAAAGAAATAAAATAACACAGCGTATTAAACAAAAGTTAAAATAAGAAAAACTGTAATATTTTAAATAAGTCTCCAATTTCAATGCCAGCACAAAATTCTGGAACAGATCGTGGCTTGTAATAGAAAATGAATTAATTTAATAAACACAAGCAGAAAAAGTGTCTGTGCCTGATGAGCCTTTAGATAGCATTGCAAAATGCAATTAAACTAACTAAAAATCAAGCTTTGTATCGTAAGGGGTTTGCCATATATAATCCACAAAAAGTATCAGGGTAAAAGTAAAACAATTGACAATAAAGTGTACTAAAAGATGACAGTCCACATTAACACTGTTATTAAATCTAAACATCAAATTAATAAGTTTATTTCAAGAAGAAACTATTATAACAAGATTGTGCAAGACCATATGCCACTGCATGAACTATAATGGGATCTTTTGTCACACCCATCATATAACCACAACATCCTTCCTTTGATGTCTATTTTTCCCCCACAAACAGTTACACATTGCTGCTGCTATCTTCAATTCTGCACTGGACATCCACAATGAGGTTGATCTGTTTTTGAAAAGGCGACCACCAAGCTTCTGAAAAACCACCCAAACTTAGGCTGAAAGTCAGATTTGGGTGGTGATTAGTACCAGCACTAGAGTACGGCTTTGGATTTTTTCTAATTTCTTCAGCTTTTTTGGTGGAAAATTTTGTTACAACCCAAAATAAATTGGAAGTTACTGTCACAACCATTGAACTTGGAACAATATTCAGGTGACTTACTAATGTTGAGATAAACAAAGACTAAATAAATAAAAGTTAGCAATTGGAAATTTAAGTAATATAAATTTAATGCATTCTTAAGAAAGAAACAATAAAGAATCACCTTTGGTTCCAATCCATACTTGATCAAGCTCTAACTTAAAGGTAAGCCTCACTTTTCCACCAGATTTATTTAACATTCCTGCCAATGGATGAGGTGGCAAACTATCCTAAATTAAAATGCATTAAGGAATTAAGAGGAAATAAAAATACACATGAAATAAAAATAATGCATCTAAATGAATCATTGAATTATAAAATAATAAACAAAAATTGTTGAAAAATGAATAAAAAATTAAAATGACAAATAAAAAAGCAGAGCTTTACATGAATTACTTTAACAGGGCAGAAATGGAAGATAAATTTGAATTAATTAGCAATGATTTTCTAATATTTCCAAATCCACTAACCTTTCAATGCTAATAAAGTTAAATTAAAATCAAAAACCCAAACCCCATGCTATGATATACATTAAAAACCTTTCATTGATAATACATGATTTTATTACTTTCTGAAGAGTTCTTTGAAGAAACCAAGAACAGCTGCATAAATATGTAAGTATTCAATGTATCTACTTTAGCTTCAACCCCCCAGTACAAATCAGTAATAAATTTTGAACAAATTTATTCACCAATTGTTGTACAACAAATTTCCATTTGTCCAAATGAAACAAAGTTTAGATATAAATATCTTATAATGACTACATAATAAATGCTTTCAAATAATACTATATAGGTTAAGCATAGAATTTCTTTTTACAAACATATTTTATCAGTCAAGTAAAAGTATAGAATTTTAATTAAGGTTAAATTATAAATCACAAAAAAGTTCATTTCAAACATTTGCTCATAGGTTAAAACATTTAAATAAAAGTATTATTTACTTTCACATTTTTTATACCCGGCAAAGCATCTTCAGGAACACCCCTATCAATAATTTTCTTGTGCATCTGAAAGAATAGATATATATTTTGATTCAAATCAAATAAAGTAAAGCATAAAAATAGCTAACTGACATTTATGACACATATATATCTGTGTCTATATATAATTAACTTCCAATCTCGTTTTTCTTGAACACTTTATTTCACTAATGGCAAATATTTGTGTATTTATTTAAAGCTCCAGGCAAATTTAACAAGCAATATAAAATATTAAATCATTTATCCAGGATATTTTTTCAAAAGAATTCTAATATACACAAGAAACAGAACTACATATTCTCAATTTATTAATATAATGATACTTAACCTATTCAAATTATACATCCATAGGTAAGTACATCACATAATCTTAGAAGTATTTTAATTTGTAAGATGTTAGAAATCAAAAGGATTTAATAGAGCTATATAATAATGAAACATAAAATTTAAATCCTTTTAAAAAGAAGAAAACTTTCAAGGCACTGGTTTTGAAAGTTCTATTTAAATTTATCATTCAAAAGGATATTCAACATTAATTTCATATTTTACAAGTTTCACAATAGATTTGTTTGCTTTGTAATTACTATTGTTTACTAATAGTTAATTAATCAAATTTTAAGCAAAACCTGTTAATCATCAATTAGGAATTTCTCAGTTTAAACATATTTATCTAAAATATTTACAATATGAATAGAAAATGTCTATCAATGTTTATAAAAATCTACCAAATGAAAAGCATAATTAAAATATGTTGCACTGACATAATTATATCCTATGTTCTATAAAAGTTTTCGTACAATTATATTTTTCATAATGAACAGTTAGCAAGGTTTTATTTTTTTTAATTACTTAATATCACATGACTATTCTTAATACTATCAAGAAAAATATCTTAATTTTTTTTAAAATATACTATAGGAATCTATATTACCTTTTGTTTACAAAGTGGCTCCTTAGTTGCAGCTATAACAGAAAATTATAAAATATAGTACAACAATGAAGATATATATTGGTATATCTACAAACTACAAAATAATGAATTTAAAAAAGCATTAACTTAAAAATGCTTAGCTGAATGAATTTAGGACCATAAGTAATTTCAAAGCAAAAACTTTATAATTATTTTCTTTTATAATGTCGGACACTTAGGTAACCAACCCTTTGCCACAACAAGGCTGGAAACTGCTACTCATTTGTCGTTATCCAGTGAGCATTTGAAAACCAAGTCATAGAGGCGAGTAGCATTACCCACATCATACCACCACAAACCTGCTTATAGGGTGAGCCACATTCATACATCATCCCACAGGAAAGAACAGAGAAACAGTGAAAAAGTAACATCCATGTCCAAATCGAGATTCGAACACGGGACCCACAGGAGTCAGGAATGCTAACCAATCAGCCATCGGTCAACTCAAAGCAAAAACTTGGCTCAATATAAATAATAAAATTTACAATGAGTTGTAATTTCTACATCCTATATTCTTATGTATGTTTGAGAAATTTCTTTCTATCTATTATTTTATAGATAGAAAGAAATTTCTCAAACTTCAAGTTTTTTAAAGGTTCAAATATATTGGTAGCATAAAAAAAACAGATAAAATGTGTGAATCATAACCACAGATATATGGTTGTTATGGTTAAATAAAATATTCAAACAATTAAAAATTTTTTAACTGTATCAAAATTCCATATTAAAAGAATATTTAACAAATTAAGCAATCTAATGATTAACAAATAAATAAATTTACTGATGAATAGCTATGAAAAATATTCCTACAATATTCATATGGAGCTCTTTACATGTTAAAAAATGATGTGCAACTTGAAGTAGTAGATGTATTTTTTCAGTTTTTGTCAACTAGATAGACTAAAAATTTACGGACAGTGATTAAGAAATAAGGAGTATAAGCAAACAAAATAAAATAGATTAATAATTTTAACAATAGAAAGTCAATTATTCCCAATATAAAACATAAAATTTATTGTTGAGGCTGTATCATGTTACATAATTGAAAACAGCTATAATCATACTACAAATAAATACATTGTTTTAGGAAACATAAATAATAAAAAATATGTTTTGATGAAATTTATTAATAGCTATAATGATTGTTTAATCAATTTGGTATTATTACAATTATGTGATTGTGGTTTTTATGATAAACTTAATGATGTGTGTGTGTGATATACATAAATTATATAATTTTGGACAAAGACTGTTCAAAACTGTTACTTTACTTTTATATTTAATTAAGATTCAACTTATTAGAGAAGGTTTGTTAACTTAAATGAATCATAATGTCATAATCTTGATTATAAATAACCAAGGACCAAAATGAATATCAGAAGCTAACACAGCTTTTTTTATATATATATTAAACTAATTATTGTAAAAACTACTGTAAAGCAAAATAAAATAGAAGTTATATTTAATCAGTTTGTCATGATAGGCACATTAATTTTTTAATGTAATATTATAAACCAAGAATTCCTGAAAAGCTGTCAAGAATTATGTTTAAAATAATGAAATATCATAAATAAATCAATTTTCACACAATAATGACTTTTTCAAGTTTCCTCCTTTGACTAGAAATGGCCAGTTGAATATATCTCAAATTTATTTCCTAAAGCCTAAGAGTTAACTATTTATTTTCCAAAAGATAATGTATTACTTTTTGAGGACTAGTCAAACAAAATGGTTTCATTACCAATTTATCACATAAATTAATCACAATAATGAAAAAAAATAGTGGTGTTTATACATATTTAAGCAAGTTTGCATTTTAATACACAGGCTTATTTTACATACACATATTAATTTTAAAATTAATATGAATGTAATTACAGTTAAAAAGGATAGAAACATTTTGGTAAAATACAACAATTGCACTCTGACTGCATTTTAATAAAAGATGTATCAAGACATACATATGTAACAATGTTAAAAAAGCCATACTTAACATTGTTATTACACACATTTAATGCTAATACATGAAAAAAGTTGAGTTCAATAAAAAAAACTCAAAATGTTATTAGGGTGATAAATTTAAAAGAATTTTGTGTTATTCATATTTATAATATATATAGCAGGATTTTCAACACCACTTCTTATATCTATATTTAATGTGTACATGCGGTTTTTTTCACTTACTTAATGTGAAAACTTGTTTAACACAAATTTGCATGTACATTAGTAATTTTTAATCCAATTCTGCAAAAATGACTTCTTCTTCTTAGAATTGGGTTTGTATGTCATTGGGCACCTCTGCTTTTATCAGCATTTTGTACCATCTCCAAACCCAATGTTTCCTAGTTCCAGTTGCTCGGGTCACCCACTTTATTAATAAAGTCTGATAACCCTTTCATGGAGTCTAGGTGTAACTCTCTAGTATGGATGATGCCTAAAGAAGCTAATCTAGGGAGGGCAAGAGCCTCGCATTCATAAATGACATGCTCTGCCGTTTCCTCTTGCGTATGACATTTCCAGCAGATAGGGTCTTGCTGAAACAGTCCCATCTGGTCAGAGAGTCAGTCATACTAGGAATAGCTTCCTGACTTTCACCAGAAGATGGTTTGGAGGTCATTTCTACCTCAAGTGAAGGATTCATTGCTGCCCCTTTACTAGATTGCCTCTGAGTTCCCTTGTCTTTTTCAGCAAGGTCTACTTCAGAGGCTGCACCTGCAAATGAAGAAAGGTTAGTTTTTTCTTGTGTCTTTTCAGCCACAAGATAATTAATAAGCTCAGGTAATATAACAGTCCACCCAGCATTGCCTGAGTTACTGGGCAAGGCAAATTACTCTAGAAGTTTGCCAGGCAACTAGAGGCTCCGTTAAGACACCAATACCGAGGTGCCAATTAGCTCTAGGCACGGATCGCATAACACCAGGGTTTACGGGAGCTGGTTCGCGGCCTTTGATTCTATATTCAAGGCTATCCTGTCATTCCTACAGGACGTTCGTTGATCCACCACCTACCGACGCGCCTGGTAGCTGCTCAGGCCCCAGGGCAAAAATAACTAGTATATCATCTACTTTCAATGTTTTTATTTTTGAAATCTGATTTTATAAGATTATGAATGGCGACAATAAAATTCAATCGACATAAACTAATTATTTGATTTTATTGTAAAAAATTTGTTAGTTGTTTACTCAAATCACAAATTCTGAAGTGTACATGAATACATTTTAAGCTTTCATTGCTTTTCTAGGGAAACAGGACCATTATTGCTGCTTTCACTAAGACAGTCATTTATAAACATTAAAATAATGAACTGAAGTGTTTAAGAAATTCTTTGTTGACAGTTTAATTACAGTAGGGCCACCAAGGTCTCCCACTAGATTTCTTAAGAGGTCATCTCAAGCATTAATGAATTAAGAAAATCACAATTGTTCTTGTTTGCATTAAAAATGTTGGCAATCATTTTTAGCATTTATTTTAAAGCATGATATTGTAAAAAAATTGATTAAAACCATGTTTTTACCAATGAAATTATCACAGGTTTGAGAGACTACTACAGTGCATCACCATTTCTATTTTAACTGACAAAAAAATTGTAATGGATTAATAATGTTCAAAATTGTTCCACACACTTAAACATTCAAACAATTATACTTCAGTGTCAGAATAATTGCCACATCTGCCAGATTTAAGAATAATAAAGAAAACCAACAGGTAATCTTTTGAATTGATCACTCTTTACTAAACCCAGATGGAATATATTTAAAAGCAAAATAACTGCAAACATTATGTTAGACAAAAACTAACAAAATTTACTATAATGTAATTTTATGGTATACATGCTGTATAATCCAGGATGCCAAATTCTGAGTTTGATGATTTCTTGGAGAATTTTCTTATATATCTAGCAACTTGGATTTTATTTTATCATAGATATGGAGACTTATAAAAATTATACAGAAAATTTTATTTTGGAAAGCCTAGTGTTTCATCATCATGCATGTCACAATACGTCATCTTGGCAACATTTCTTCATCGCAAAAAAAAAAATCAAAATTTGGAATCCTGGATTATAAGGTATCTGTGCAAATTTTTTATAGTTTATTTTTATATCCTACATAAACAGATATTATGGTAAAATCTTTAAAAATAAACCAACCCATGTGGTGAATTATTGTTGTCTAAGATAAAAATGTTAATAACAAATCCTTATTGAAAAACAATTTTAAAGATAAATAAGATTCAAAGCTAAATATACAATTACACTAGAACCTCAGAAATCAGAGCCTTAGATTTGAAATTAGGAAAATCAATAACTACAATTAAGAAACTAAGACAATTTTAATGACAGCTATACTTTAGGAAATGTTTGAATATACAATATATATTCATACAAACACAGTATAATAAATAGCTCTGTATCTGTAGAACTGAACTGGCTAACTTTCACTATTGTAACAATTCGAATGAAATGATGGTACAATGTTGTACCAAAAACGCATGAACATGACACCAGCAGGTATTGTATTTAGGTTCTGCTCAATGTAGTGATGCCCAATTCCAAACCCTTAAACTGCACCAGTATGTGAAATGATCTCTATCTAGGTGTCTTCTTCCCTTTTTCTTATAAACTTTCTCATTTCTGATCACTATTAAAATGTCACTGAGAAGACCTTGATGGCCAATGTCATTGATTCCAACCCAATCTTGATGACAATTTTCTTCAGCTTGCTCACATAAAAAAAGAGCAAGCTACAGTAAATCATCATTTTGGGTTTGAATGGTATGAATTGCTATTTTTTTTTCAAACAAAAAATTAGGCCAAAACTTCTTGCATGATTCTTAAATTAAAGAATCAGAGGATTTCTGCCATGCTACAGCAATCCAGTAAATCACATTTTTAATAATTAATTTTTTTAAAGTTTTTCTTTAATGGATTTTCCCCACCGTCTGATTGAAGCTTGTAAGAATATTTCATGATAGTAAAGCTTGATATTTTATAATATTCCTTAGTTCAGAGGCTGCAAAAGTAGAGTCTTGTTGGACGGAAGAAAAATAGCTTTGAAGCTATCATATATTTTACTAAGATTGTGTCAGAAGATGAGACAGGCTTTGTCAATCAATAGCAAGGTTTTATTAGGCAAGCTGTTTGCTTAAGTGAATTTTAAAACTGAAATAAAAAATTGCGTTTTAAACCATTCTTGAAATAGATCAATATTTATCTAAGCCTTTCTCGATTTTTAAAGTAAAATGGTAAAGTTTACACATTCATGTCCTTTAAGACATGTGGCTTCGCAGATTTGTCAATCATCATTAGTGCCACTCTATCAATAATCACAACAATGCTACAAGCCATGACTGTCAGATGTTCCTTATTCATTTTAACTTCTAGGGCAGACTTTTTCATTGGAAACTAAACTTTTGGTAGGAAATACTTTAAAATTGAGTTCAGACTCACACATTATAAAACTGCTGAAGGAAGTAGTTTTCAGTTGCAATCAACATCTCTAATTTGAGCAAATATTCTTCCTCCTCAACTGTATCTACCCATAATATTTTTCCAGTAATCGTAAACTTTTGAACTCCATGCCTCTTCTATCAGCTATCTGTTGATATCCGTGGATGCAGAATTGCCCTTAATAGCCTTGTTCAGCTTTAAAGATTTTTCTTGAATCAACTGACTGCTGATAGGAACACCTGTCTTCCTGTGTAAACAAAAATGTAGTTTCCAGTTTTTCATGAACAGACACTATTGCATTGTGTTATTCAATTGTATTATCACTTGTCAAAGTACACAAACTTTCAATCTTAGATTTTTCTTTCAATCACTGATCATAGAATTACAGCGAATTTAACAGCCAATTATGCAATATTTTCTCCTTTGACTAAGCATTTCAATTTTTTTTAACCTACACAGATTACAGGCATACTATACAGGTACTGTACACTTTATCGGCATTTAACTATATAATTAATTGGCTATGAGCAGTCAATAAAAATCTTACTATAGATGGAACAGTAAAAGATTGATCAACCTATACATAACTTGCACATGACATGAAGTAGAAAAGACACAGCCTTGAGATAAGACACTTGTGTGTTGTACTTTTAGCTTGTTGCCACAGCAAATGGGCAAGGCCACATATTAGGACAGTGTGTTACACAGTGTCATATCACACAATGTACGAAACATAGACGACATATTAAGCACACATGCTTTAACAGTGGTAAAACTGCTTGATTATTAATTTAAAACAGACTTTCAGATTAATATTGAGTAAATAGCAAGGGTTTTTACTGACCCTTGTTATTTACTGTTAAAGCCAAACTGTTAAAGCTGTTACCACCTGTTAAAGCCAAACTTTCTGAAATTTGAACAGCGTTCTCTCAATAGTTTGTACATTTGAGATTTCAGAGTAGTTTCTTTGAACAGAGTGATTTCCATTTTAAAGCATTAGCTTTAAAATGTAAGCAATATGATACAAAGTTAAACTGTAAAGTCTTACCTGCAGCTTTCTCATCTTTAATATCTTGTTCAGTTGGTGTATTTACAGCTATTATATCACTTAGTGTAGAACCAACAACCATAACTTTGGCTCCCCTTGTAACACCAACTTCTCTTAGAGTCTTTTCATCTTTGCAAAGACCTAACAATCAGAAGAGGATAAGATGCATATACAATAAAGTTTGTTAATCTAAATTGTTGACACTGTATAGTAAAACATAGTTTATTAATCATTCAGTAGAAATTATTTCTGTGTGAAACTTGTTAACTTTCTTCACACAGAAATTAATTCAACAGTTTAATTTCCTATAATTCACCATTCCACCACTGAATTTAACAAAAATATGATAAATTTATAATAAAAGTTTAATTCTTAAAAAAAAATCATTTTTTCATTAACTGAAAATATTACTGTAATAGATAAGGATATTACTGTAATAAATAAGTATATAGGAAGTAATTACTAAAGTAAGAATATTAATCAAAGAAAAGAATTCAGAATTTAATGACAAAAACCGTTTCATAAAACAGGGTTTATCCTAAAAGTTCCTGAAATTAATATTTTTATTTAAGTTGTTTATTCAATATTAGTTTAAAATCTTTTCAGAACTTTCCAAAATAGTCTTCCTCTGCTTTGATGCAACTGCCAAAGCTTCACTTCAATCATAGAAGGCATGCTGGAAGTCATAAACAGGAATCTCTTTCATAAAGGTGGTTATATCTTCTTTTACTGCCTCCAGCATCATATAATAAGTTCCTTAAGGGGTTCTGATTCTTAGGGACACAAAAAGAAATTTTCTTGTGCCAGACTGGGGCTGTACTGTGGTCCAAAAATTGGTCTGATTTTTGCTCAATAAGGATGTAAAAAATATTTCAGTACGAAACAAGATTGTCTCTGCAACTGGCAGCAGACAACTGATACCAATCTCATTTCTAAATGTAAAATTCCCCACCTATTTCTTTGATCAAAGTGGTCCTATCAGCCAGTGTTCTTCTTTGAGTTGGGTTTGTATGTCATTGGGCACCTCTGCTTTTATCAGCATTTTGTACTATTAACTCCAAACCCAATGTTTCCTAGTTCCAGTTGCTTGGGTCACCCACTTTATTAATAAAGTCCAATAACCCTTTAATGGAATCTAGGTGTAACTCTCTAGTATGGAGATGCCTAAAGAAGTTAATCTAGGGAGGGGGCAAGAGCCTCGCATTCGTAAAAGATATGCTTGGCTGTTTCCTCTTGCATATGACATTTCCTGCAGATAGGGTCTTGCTGAAACAGTCCTATTTTATGGAGGTGTTTTCTGAAATAGTAGTGCCCAGTTATGAAGCCTACAATTAAACGCATCTTCTGCCTAGAGCATCTTAGAATATCAGAGGCAATCCTCGTTGATGATCCACAGATCATACTTTTAGCATGGTTTGGCTAGGAGAGTTGAGCCAACATATATCTTCCGTTTTTCCCATCTAAGAACATTGGTAAATCAGCCAGTGTTACAAACTACGAAATATTATTCAGAAACTTCTCGTATTTATGTAATTAAATTTGTAAGGTTTCAAAAATATATGCATTGATTTTTTCGCATTTATTGAATTTAAATATGGGTTCATAATGTATTGACATTAAAATAATTGGTGAATATATTAACTTAGTTATATTATTAATTTGTTCATATTTATAGAAAGAATGAAGGAATCAAACTTGATTACTTATCAAAATACCAGTACAGTTAAGGAAAAAAAAATTATAATTACCTTTGTACATAACTTTCTGCATCGAAGTAGGAACAGCTGTAGAAAAATGAAATTTTTAGAAATTAAAAAGAGCAAATATTTAAAAAATTTTTGTTCATTTTGTTTCATAATACTAAAAATTTTTTTGAGTTTTTCTAAATTACAAGGCAAATTTTATAACTAAGCAAGACAGAAATATCAAATGGACAATGTTACAAATTAAACAATACTTTTTCAGTAAAAGACTACAGAAGCGTGCAAGTTTGGTATGATGTCCAATTTTTGAGCCAAACACTTCAGTTATCTCGTCAACTTAAATTATACCTTTGCAATCACACGGAACTTCAAATATATCACATAGATAAAAACTTCTTTTATTTCACTATAATTACCAACTACAGAAACACTAAAATGCTAATAATTAGAAGCTATTTTCCGAAAGATTACACAATAAGAAATAAATATAAACAAAGTATCTACTGCAGAGACAACTATAAAAGGAAATTAAATTTATAGCATAAATTAAGTACATTTTTATGAAAACTAATTTTAACTAACCAGACAGCAACACTCACCTTAAACAAAAAAAGAAAAAAAAAAAACACACTAGTGTAATTTAGCCTTAATTTAATACAGACAATAAAAACAAATCTAAAACATAAACATTTTTTTAAAAACTACACTTTCAAATAAACCAACATTACCCCACATTAAATACCAATATATGAAATATTTAAGAACAAGACTTAATATATCACATAAAATAACTCACCAAATCATTGTTTGCAGAATCATCGGACCAGTATGAAACAATGTTCTCAGAATGATTACATGGTTGTATACATTCCGTAAAAAATATTTAATTAAAATAATTAAAATTGATAAAAACAATGTGAAAAAAAATTTATTTTATAAATTTTTAACTTAAATTTTTGCTTAAGTTTTCACAAGTAAATAAATTTTACTAAAGGAAACTTAAAACAAAAAATTCCCTGCAAACTAATATTCAAAACCTTTCAAAAATATTTCAAAACATAAACATTAAATGATTCATTTCAAACATTTAGTCTGTATAATGAAATAAAAACAAATAATTAATCAAACGCTTCATGAATTACTAGCACAGAAAACAAAAATTACATCATACAAATGCATTCCAACGTATTAAGCCTGGCATATTATATTGACTGCACTAAATAAGTCTTTAACACCCCCTTTTGTTTTTAAATAAAATCAACTGGGAGTGTCTTATTTCAAAATAATTTCAGCTTGATAAAATTCCACTCATCGGTGCATTATTCTAACTTTTTAGCTAACAGAAATTAAGCTATTTTAAAATAATTTTAATTTTCAAATGTTGCAATTTAAAATAATTTTTATTTCTCAATCTTAACAAGACTTCAATAGTTTGTCATTTTAAATAATACTTATAGATTAATTTCATTCAATTGATGAAAACATCAGAAATTCCAATAAAATATACATTGTAATAAAATGTAATCCATTACCACTAAATGAATATGAATAGTTTGTCTTTTAAAATAATTCAATATTATTTAATTGAGAGAGAGAAAGATGAAGTAAACAATTGAGTTTATATGCCTGTGTGTGTGGAGTGAGTTAAATAGATTAATTTAAGTGTAAAAAAACAGCTGCCTACAAAACTTCAAAATGACATAACTCATTAACTGTAATGACTGGTATATTGAGGCAGTTGTTTTTACTGGCAAGATATCTAAGGGATGTACTAATCAGAGCAGATAAACATTTCTGTAGCAAGGAAGGTTTTCTACAATATTGACAAGTGACAATTATCCTTCAGAGATCTTTTTCTGGCTCAAACAAAAGAGACAAACAGAAACACAACAAATGTAACAGACAAGTTCATCAATGCAAATAACATGACTAAGAAATATGTGACTGCTAATCCAAATAAATTCTGGACATGGGCCAATATAAATGATTTGATGCATGATGACAACGTGCTTTAGAATGCTGTAAAAAAGGGATCATCAACAGTTTGTAAACAAAACCAGAATTTGTCTTAAAAACATGCCTTACAATTTCTGCATTCAGGTATGTTATTGATCATGGCATTGAAGGTGATCTCATCTCTAATGTAGAGACAAAAGTAATTGAAGACAGGTAATTTGAGACTGAGGCACATTCTGAAACAAATGTTGTGGAATTGAACAGGTACTATTTGTCATATGTAAACTTTAATCATATAACTATAAATGTGAAATTATGTTATAATTTAAGTAGAATTCTCCTGATCTTCTAGATTTAATTGCTATTAGCAAAACTTGATATGTACCACTAGAATGTGTATTCTGGAAACTTGTAAATACAGTAAATTATTGTTTTATTCTTTCTGTTCTACTTGGTTTCCATCAAACAAGACACTATTGTCTTACAACTTCATTTTTTACAAAGAAATTATGACATGGTTGTTCGACCTATTAAAGCTATGCAGTTTTAATAGATCGAACAACATGATATTTGACATGACTATCCTGAACCTGAACTCTACATTATGCAGATAGTTGTGTAATCTTGATTAACATGAACATCAAAACTGATGCAGTAATTTGCAATCCTGGCAGGAAAAATTTATATCCATTAAAGTCAACAATGTGCATGTAAGAAATTTTTCTTTTTTATGAAGCAAAAACATTTAAATGCAATTTATATAAGCTTTATTCTAATACATTATAAGTATTGCTAGCAATGCTTATTTTAAATGAAAGCATTGAAAAACTAATCATCTGTATACATGTTTTTCCTCATTGATTGAATATGTGTACATTTAACATGTGAAGAAATTTCTCATGTAAAGCACATCAACTATTTATATACTTTAATGATTAACAGTACATTTAGTAGAATGTAAAACAAAATAGCAAATGATTTTAAGTGTTTTAAAAAACTGACAGATTATGACTGGTATTTATTAATATTAACAAACAGCTAAGTATTCAAGAAATCTGAAACAGAATTAATAAGTGTTTACAGAACAAGCCTGAAAAAAGTAACTCTTCCTATATACACAAAGCAGAGCAGGCAAGTCTCGAACTGCATGTAAGGTAAATCGGTTTGAAATACTTGCCTACTACCAAGTGCTTGGTAATTCTGAACCATGGTTAAGTGACGAGGTCACACCCGAATTGACCACCTCCTCTCCACAACACATAAACGAAAGGACTTTGGACATATAGATAAATTTAGACACATCCCCAAGACAGAGCCACAGTAATCCAGTGAGAGAATGTGGGCACTCACCCAGTCAGTCTCCACATCAAGCGATGCTTCAATTTGCTGATCTTATATGATGCACTATGAAGCTACGTATGATTTTAATTAACAAATTACAATTTGAACTCATAAACTTAACTTTTCAATGATTTTGCATTAATGGCCAATATCCTGTAGGATGAAAAGATTGTTTAAATTGTAATCAACTTTTGTGTATATTCAAAGTTGTCATGGAATCATAATTCAAATACACATCAAAATTGATGCATTAAAGAATGAATTTTGTAGTAATAATCTAGAGTTTTGGTTCATCAAGCAGACATTAGAAAAGCAAACAAATAGAATTCAGCCCACTAAAGTTTAACCTATAACATTTCCTACAGCAAATATTAAAATTTAAGCACTCGTTTCAATACTATTAAAAAACTAAAAAAAAATTACAGCTATATAGTAAATGAAATCTTTTAAAAAATGATATTGAGTGTAACTTGCTCACAATCACACATAAAAAGTTTTTATTGGTAAGCAGATACTGATTAAAAAAAAAGTAAAAAGCGAGTAATTTTTGAATTAAATTTTATTATTATTAAAAATTTTAACTTTATGTCTAATGAGAAATATTTTCTTTATTAAAAAGTTATGCAATAAACTCAAATTCTGTTAAAATATTATAAATAATAAAGCAAGAATAATCCTTACTTATCAGGGTTTCTAAATGCTTCTTTAAAGCCAAAATACTTTCATCCAATGGAAAACACATATCATGTTTCTTTTTATTAAATATTACTTTAAAATCCACCAATTCTTTAGCATCTTCATAAGATCCCACAGGTGTTAAATCTGTTGAGCCACATGCACCTAAATAAAAAGAATTGTTATTAAAATAAATTAAAAATATTGATAACATTTTATTTTTCATAGTAGAAATATTATTTCTTAACATTCATTGTAAGGGGATCTAAAAAACGATCACAATTAAGATTATAATAATTTATTTTCAAAGGATATTACATTTCATGTAACATACTTTGATGATAAATATATTATACTCTGTAAATATTACTATAGAACTACTTTATTAATATTGCTATCATATTTTATATAGTAACACTGTATAAAATATGATAGCAATGAAGAATCAAAATTCCTTTGAATCTCTCCGAGTCAAAACAATATAAATCACTGCAGTCAGCAGTTGCAATATTAATATTTATTCTGAAAAACAATAGATCCACACATAAATATACCAAATCTCAGTGCTGTTAAAATGGTCTTGTGTTTCTTAAATCCAAAAGAAAAATTTGACATTTTTAATCTATCAGGTGAAATAAAAAATAAAATGAACTATTGAAAAAATTAATTTAATCTACACAAAATGCATTACACGTGTACAATGACTACTTGTTACACAAGGAAAACTAAAAAGCCATATCCATTGCAGCACTTTTAAATTTTTAAAACTGTAGAAAAACTTTATATTAGAAATTTTCTGTGACAAAATGCTAAATATTCACTCTGAATAATTATGAACAGTTCACAAGAATAGACTAAAAATTTTTAATATAAAAAGCATTCTGAAAAATGGCAATATAGAGAAAAACTCTGCAACCACAAGTGCCACTTTGAAAAATTACCAAGATTGAAAATTTTATGCAGTTTTACAATGATTAATTTGCATTGTTTAAATTGTAATCAATTGTTAAATAAATTATTTTTTAACATTAAACTTAATTTGATGACTTTTTGTCAAATTGTTCAGATAATTAATTTTTAAATTAATTAGGAATAGATTTTAATGTGTGTAAAAAAACTGATTAGTTTCCTTAGTATGAGCAGCTAGTTAATTTTTTTAAAACTAATTATCATATTTGTGCTTCAAAAGTTTTGACTTTGATAATATTTATTATACTAATTATTTCTAATAATTTTTCCTCATTTATTACTGTCTAGCCATTGATAAAACATCTATGATATTTAAAGAGCTTTTAAAAAAATTCTGAAAATATAATTATAACAGCTTTAGCTAAAATATTTAAAAATTTATAATTTGGAATGTTATCTTGATTTGTTTTAAAGATAGGAGATTATCATTCAAACAAGTTCTGGCTGTTTTTTATTATTGTATAATTTACCTGATTTTTGATTTATTTAAGTAGATAGCCAAATTCTTCATTGTTTTAATGGTGCAAAATCTAAAAGCAGACAAGATGTGGCGTGGCAAACTAAGTTAAACAATCACTAGTTCTTTAAAAGTGAATTTATATTCTCAAAGCAGTGAGATTCTGTCAGCACTCTAAGATATTAGATAATACTTATTATTATAACTTAAAGATTTCACATTTTTTCACAGGAATAATACTCGAGGAAGAAAATAAAATTTTCTATCAAAAAATAACACCAAAAAAACCTTATCTCATTAACTACAGGGACAGCAGAATTTCCAATTTTTATTTTGGAATTAGAATGAAGACTGGTTTTTCTGCAGAAACTGATGTAATTTGTTTACTTGCTAACACAGCAAAACCCTTCTATTCAAACTAAGTCAATATTTTACAGCAGTTTGCAGTTGCCTCTCAATCAATCACATGCTAAATCCTTGATAAAATATTTGCAGATCATTGTAGTATGTCATAAACTGGTGATTAGAAGTCATGAAAAATACTGTTGATATAAATGCTAAAAAGCATAACACACAATTCTGAGGTATTTCTTCAGTTTGAGTAAAAATTTCTGAAAATAGTGACCTGACACGAACTCTAAAAATGTAAGAGCACAAATAGTTTTGTATAAAAAGGGGAAGATTAGTTCCAAAACCAAAATTGTACAACTTGCAAAGAATGATATATCACCAAATTTGATCATATACTTTATCTATAATAAAGACGGACACCAAGTGTGATTTCTATGAACAAATACATTTGAATTTATGTTTCTAAGGGGTAGCTTAATTTTTCAAAGATCCCAAGGTAAGAGTTAAACTAAATTAATAAAATCAGAAGTACTTTTGTTCCTGCATTTTGGATCAAACATAAGAATTCAAACAGATATCATCCAGTGGTAAGTTTTATATCAAGTATTAAGTTATTTCTCGATAAAGTGTTAGAAGAAGTTTGCATAACAATTTTATCCAAAATGGTTACACTTTCAAAAATCTACAGTATTTTATAAGCAGATGCATCAATATATGTGAAATTATCGCCACAGAAGAAACTTAACCATACATATTATTTAGTGTGTTATTCTGCGATAAAAAACTCATAGTAAACAATCAAATACTTAATTTATGAAATCTTTCACTAAGATGCATATGTGAAAATCTATTAATGGTTTTCTAAATAAATTTCTACAATTCTTAAGTTGTTTAAACAAAGTACAGTTTATGCTTGCAATAAAATAATCAAATGCTTTGTTTTAGGACATTACTGACATAAGATATCTAATACTGATGATAAAGACAGCAACATTTTTAATTATTTCATTTAAGATCTAAAAGAAATTTTTTACAGAGGTATACAATTCAAAAATATTATTTCAAAATCTTTATGTTCTGTAAAAAAACTATATTATCACAGAAAAGTTTTTAAACTGCTTATTAATTTAGCATATGAATTTTTCAGAATTATCTTTAGAAACTTAACAAAGAGTTATCAATTAATTTTGTTCATTATAAAAAAACTTTAATGATATCATTTATTATTTCCTATTAGGCTTTACTTATAGTTTCATCAATTTTAAAGAAATACATGATTTAATTTGCTCACTACTGATTTTCTCATGTTTTTAGCTACACAAGGAGTTCTCAAACTTGTGAGGGTTTTTTTCTCTCCTTTATTCTCTAAAAATAATTTATGATTGGTAATTGTCTGAATGAGCTCAATTATTTGTAGCTAGTCAAAAGAAAAAGCATAATTAAAAAATTCAGATATGATCACTTTGCAATTAGTAGCTTGATCACTAACAAAAAATTTGGCAATGAATTGGTTAGCTTTAGGAAACATGTGTCTTGAAATCTGTTACTTTTTTAATAAGAACATGCTGACAATGATTTCTAGTATTTTGATAATGATTGCTGTAATTTATCTTTTTTGAGCACAAAAGGTAAAACCAGTTCTTCAACTTTCTACACCACTCATTGTGCACACTCATAAGTTTATAAGTATCTAATCTCAGAATCATTTTTGCTAACACCAATAATTAAAGCAAGTTCATTGATTTCCAAACTTAACAATTCAATGATTATAATACAAATTCAGCCAAGAAATATATAGTTTTCCAGTTGCAAGAGCACAAATACTATCAAATGTTTTTGGAACATTAACCAGTTAAAAGAAATAGGCGGGTGATGTGTCAAAACTTACCTAGTCATTTTAATCCCCACATAGTATAATCAGTTAAATTCAGATAAAACTAGTCTTGGATAATCCCTTTAAATGAATTATTTTTACATCATTGATTGATAGGAATTTTTAAAATTTTTTCTTTAAAACATTTTTTAAATTGAAATCTTGACTTTGAAAAATTTTAAGACTGAAATCTGTCCCCCAAGGCAGAAAAGTTGAATCCCCACACATGTAATCTACAATAAGAATATTGCAGATCTTCCAATAAGCCATATCTTGGATGTTCTTGGCAGTCAATAACAATTTACCATCTAAATTCCAAAAATGTTTACCATCTCAAAATAAGATTGACAGAAATCTTATGAATTCTCCTTTCCAGCAAGAATTAGTTATAATAATTAAGAAAAAGGTATACTTCCACTTATTATCACCTTATAAACAATATTTACAGTAAATTTTTGGTAAAAGATGACAGAGCTGTACAGGTTTGTCACGATTTCCAATTTTCGTGCCAAGCCCTCCACAGCTCTGTCGACAACCTAAAGTACGTCACTATGCGCAATATCTAGTTACCAATTACCGATTGGGTTCGAACTTCAACTTTGAAATCTTACACTTTTTTGAATTATAAATATCAAAATTTCAAATATTTCATTATATTTAAGTATTATAGAAGTATTAAAATTCTAATAACTAGGAACGAATTTATTAAAACTCAAATTTTAATATATTATGCAATTGTGCTTACCTTAAAAAAACCTTTAGTGTAGCACTACCTACTACACTGATAACCAGGCAATAAAGCTAAATTTCTAACGTTAACAAATTTTATTTTTAATTAAACTCAAATTTTAATATACCGGGCAATTGCGCCAACCTTAAAAAACTTCAGTGTTGAGCTACCTTGTACAGTGACAACCGAGCAATAAAGCTTAACTTCTAGCGTTTACAAATTGCATTTTTTATGTTAACTCAAATTTTAATTAACTAGGCATGTTACACCCACCTTCAAAAATTTTTCACAATTTAACATTAATATGAAATACTCAATATAGCATACTTAAAGATGAATTTACTTATGTAAACATGCATTTTTATAAAAACTAGGGTCTCTAATAACCGCTCTGAATGAAATTTTAATGAAAAATAAAATAAGTCGCCAGGCCGAGAAAAGAACGTTTTTAAGAGCTTTGAAGAAATCTTCTACAGTATTTTCCTTATGCTTTCTCTGCCATACGTACTCTACGATGAATGAATCAAACTGATCAGGCACATGATTACATACAGATCTTTTGTTGGCTAACCAAATTAAAATTTGAAATAATATAACTTAAAAAATTCAAACAATATAGTTTTCAAAATTTTGAAACAATATTTTAAAAATTATAAACAATATATTTTCTGAAAATTTGAGAATGTAACTTCATTAACGTAGCAAATTCTTAAATTGTAAAAAAATAAAATTACACATTAAGTGCAAGGATTGCACACAAAACAAATTTCGTGCCGGTCATATGATTGATTACCTTAAGTCATAAAACAAATATCTCGTCATGAAAACACATTCCAAATCGTTAAGCCAGTTTGGCGCACTTTATCGCATGCTCGGCGCAGTTTACCCTCTGTACAGTTCTCTACTCTTAGGCAAAATTTTTTTACTTTTTCAGCTTTCTTTCTTGTATAAACTATAACCCATACATCCAAAGAGTTGCAAATTCATTTCATTTTTATTAATATAAGCACATATCAGATTACATTAAAATCCATTTGATAATTTTGAAAGCAGCTGTCTAAAAGTTAAGTCCTGGAAGTTTTAGCGTAATTCTTAGCGTTAAAGAAAACTTAAAAATTTAACATGGCATATTTATCATACAACTTAATAATTTAAAAGGAATTTTTAATTGTCAAACTAAATATATTGGTTCATTTTAAGTCAGAATGGGCAAAAACAGAATTATGCTTTAACTAATTTAAAAATGAGATAAAAAAATTAAAAACTGTTGCTTTCTCAAAAGTAAAAATTAAAAGTCTTTACAATATTTTATTCACATAAATGCCAGCTTTGATCCTGCTTCTTAACACTTTAGAATGATAGAATTATACAATAAAAAATAGGAATTCCTTTGACACTTATTTATCAATGGGCGGTCAAGAATTGTTGAATGCAGACAAAAGTCTCTTTATAATATTAAGATAATAAATATACAGAGTGCAGGACATATAATTGGCCTGTAAAGTGAATGCATAAGTAACTTTTCTTACAAATTACAAACTTACTACTCACAATTACAAACTGATTAAGAATGTAAATTACAAACTGATCATGTATGTAACTGTGTGAGGATACCATTTTTGCTTGGCCGTTTATAGAAATCGGAATCTTCTATTTCAACAACAATCACTGACACATTTCAGCTATCTGCATAGCTGTCAATTTCAAGGATTGTATTCGTATGGTATCACCAGTTTAAACAGGAGGAAACTATTTTTGTGAGCTTCATAAAATTTTTGTTGTTTGCTGTAGAAGATTCTCTTTTGCACCCGCTCTTATAAAAATAAACTAGTATTTTCAATCAGAACTTGATGTGAAATTGTGGTAGATTACAGGTCCTCTTCAATATTTTCCTTTGGAATATGGTTTTCAGTATGACTACCACTCAAATTTTTTCCAGAAGTATTAACGATATATTCAAACTGTTCTTCAATTTAAAAAGTATTGGAAATTTCTTTGAGTTGTTTTTTGGTTTCAATATTTGAGATTTATTTGCTAGGCAAAAAATACAATGCTATTGACTATTTTTGCTTTAATGCCAAACATGGCATCATAGGGATTTGGCATATTACTTCATGATATGTAGTCTTTTCTTAGTAAATTGAACAAAGGTTAAACCACTAGACCATTTATTTATATCATTCATCCATGCAGTTAGCATATTCTACATGTCCTGATTGGCTATTTTAACTGAACCTTGTATTTGACTGAGAAGCTTTTAAAAATATCTTAACATGTTTCCATGTAGTGCATATTTTGGAATTGACTTGATGATTGAATTCCCTACTATTATCTGATAGCAATATTGCTGGAGCACAAAATGTTAATGCTAAAGAGTAGAGAAGCGTTCAGAGGGTAAAATGCGCCAAGCGTATGCGTCAAGCATGCGATAAAGAGCGCCAGGCTAGTTTAGATTATGTATGTATGGCGTGCTTTTCGTTTTATGAGGTAACGCGATTGCTTGACATGCACGTTTTGTATTTTGCATACTTATTCCTTAAGCACACTTATGTAACCCTTGAAACTATTACAGAATAATCTTGAAGCATTGAGTTTCGATATTTGATTTTTGGAATTTGTGTGTTGCTTGCGAAAATTAATAAGTATGGATGAGGATATATTGATTTTACGTTCTTGCGGAGTATGTATGGAGAAAGAATCATCGAAAAAACATAATAGAAGATATTTTAGATGCAATAAAAATGGTATATTCGTCGAAAAGTAACGATTCGGAGAGTGATGACGATTAGGTGAGTTATTTTGTTTTTCATTACAATTTTATTCATATTTAGAAACTAGAGTTTTTATAAAAATGAATGTATCCATAAGTAAATGAATGTTTAAGTGGTGTGAATTGCATGTTAGTGTTAGAATGTGCAGCGTACTTCAATTTCTTTAATCTGGGCGTAAATGCTCGTTATATTAAAATTGGAGTTTAAACAAAAAGTGAAATTTCTTAACGTTAGAAATTTAGCTTTATTGCCTGGCTGACACTGTAGTAGGTAGCGCTACACTGATGTTTTTTTAAGGTGGGCGCCATTGCTCAGTATATTAAAAATCAAGTTTTAAAAATTTTGTTTCTATTTATTAGAATTTTAAAACTTCTACAGTATTTAATTATAATGAAATATATAAATTTTTAATATTTGGAATTTAGAAATACGCGCGATTTCAAAGCTGAAGTTCGAACAAGATCGTTATTGGCTGACGGCTATCGCGCGTAGTGATGTAATTTAGGTTGGCGACAGAGCTATAGAGTGCTTGGCGCAAAAACTTGAAAAATCGCGCCAATCCTGTATGGGTCTGTAATCTTTTACCAATGTTAAAAATATTGACAGAATATGATATGACACTTCTTCAGTTTAAGTTTCCAAATGTCTTAGCTGGACAAACTTAGTTAAATGATCTTGGTATGCCAATATGAACTTATATTCTCCATCAATTTGACTGCAGATCTATCAGATCAACTTCTCATATCGAGTTTAACTCAGAATTGACCATTGGTTTCACAGCAATACCTTTCTTCAGTGAACTGTGGTTTATTTGACATTGATTGCATAAATTTAAATAAAACATTACAACTTCATGTAATATTTTTACATTTAATTTGCAACTCTTTAAGCATAGTTATTCTTCCTCCATGGCCTATTCTGGTATAAGTTTCATGTAACATACTGAAGAATCTTCATTTGTAACAAAATACAGTTATTGGGTTCTCCTAGTTTTAATGGTATACAATAAACTTTTCTTCATCATTAATTTTTAAAACGCCAAAACATTTTAATGATCTGAAATCGAAGAGCATATTGCATTTAGCTTTAAGAAACCTCTTTTGAATTAAGGGTAATTTTATTGAAAAATAAAAACAATTACATGGAATTAATGTAATTAACTTTTCAGGAAAAAGATCACAATTCACTATAGTATCCATTCAGCATAAATTAGGGTATCGGGAAAAATTAAGAAAATATTGCATGTACTATCAAATCTTGCATAAGATTGACAAAGCTGACTTACTCCAAGCAAAATATTTGGCAGGAAACAGCCAGTCGCCTCTTTATTGACCTCTGCTTCTCTCTTTTCAACTTCTACCAGAGAATACTTGGGATTCTCGACATATACCAGTGAAGGTCCGAATGTACAAAAATGTAATGAAATATTTACTCCTTCACTGATGTTTTTGATGTGTTGACATTCACCAGTGAATGGAGACATTTTCCAATTTCGGCCTTTCAACATGTGTGTATATATATATATATATATATGATAAATATTTGTAATACTACCTACTCACAATTATATTTTCATCAATAAATAAGAATTCAAAGAAAATATTAAATATAAATTTGTTATATACACTGGCCAACATTGATAATCCAAGTCTAAGAAAAAGTGGCCAGAAAATTATGCAAATTTTAGGGTAGACGCACATTATCAAGTTATGCAAATAATGTGAAATTCACAGCTCACTAGCACACATAGGATAAGCTATAAGGTGAGAAACGGGCAAAGTGAGCAATAATTGTGCCATTATTGCTGCAAAGGATGCTTGTAGTTGAAAAGAATGGTAGGCCATCATCGATGGCCACAGTTCCAGAAGATAGATACAAAGGACATGATGATTGAACTGAGAAGGGAGTTTGTTCCTTACAACAAATTGCAGCTGACAGATATCAAGATGTGTCTACAAAGCACCAGCTGTGGGGAAGATGGTTGGAACAAGGAACTGTGGAACGTTTGCATGGTGCAGGTTCAACCAGAATGACATCAACATGCTTAGATTGAAGCATCTTATGGAAGTCGGTGATAGCCCCCACAAAGCATATCTACCAAGATTCTGCCGCATGTGCAAGATAGCTTGGATGCTCCCATATAGAGTAGAACCATTTGCTGTTGATTGGTTACTAGAGTTCTGTGCTCATGGCATCTGTTAAAAAGATGGCCACATACCTCAAAGCACAGACCTCAATTTCTGGAATGGCTCCAGAAGAAAGTGATGTGAATGACGGAGTGGAACAAGATTGTCTTTTCTGATGAGTCATGCTTCTGCTTCTTCAGTGATAGTCAATGCATATAAGTTTGGCATTGTTGTGGAGACAGGTCCAATACTGCAGCAATTGTGGAGCGCTTCACCGTACGAAAACCGAGCATCATTGTTTGGGTTGCCATTGCATATGATTCTAGTCACCTCTAGTTTCTATTGACGACACATTATGATAGACTAACATTACTACATAGATAGTGTGCTGCAGCCAGTGACACTACCCTACTTTCAAGGAGTGTCCAATATCCTTTATCAGCAGGATAACACATGACCGCCGCATATTGTTTGCATCAGCCAACATGTCCTGCAAGGTGTACAGCTACTTTTCTGGCCACTGTGCTCACCAGATCACTCACTAATCAAACATGCTTGGGATATGATTGGACACCATTTGCAGATCCTGCCACTGTCACCTTTAGAAGATGCACTTTGGCAAATGGTTGATAGAAAATCGAGAGTCATTCCTCAGGATACCATCTGTACTCTCATTGACAGTGTGCCCCAACAGGTTGCTTTGTAGGTCACCATCACAGTGGTCCTACAATCTATTGACCTGACCTTGTTTTCGCTTTGTCTTATGCATATTATTTCGAAAAATCAAAAAAGTAGATTCTATTTATAGGAATAAACACTTGATAAATCTTATTGAAATACAATAGATTTATATACAGATTTAACACTTTTTTATACAAAAATAAAAAATATTATGATTTGACAATTAATAATCCCTTTCGGTGTAAGTATGATATCCCCCTCTAAGTGATTTCTCGCTAAATCTAGCACCCTTTGTTTTGATTATAGAATTGCCAATTTCAGTTTTTGTTTTTATTATAATGTTGCCAAATTCTGTTTTTGCTTCTTTCCAGATACTTTTGTTTTTCTCATTTTTTACATCATTTTTCCTTTTAGTGGCAATGGCATTTTTAGTTTTCGATTTGCTTGTCGCTGTATAAGTTCATTTTTTTATGGGATGTGAAGCGCTGCAATTTAAATACTGTTTTTTAATATCTTATTTATTTTTTTTTCAGCTGTAGCACGGAATATAAATATTGTCTTTTTTCACACATTTAATTTTGGTGTGGATATAGTGTTATAATTTCAATACTGTCTTTTATACTTGTTTTGTATTTCGCTATGGATGTAGGGTCGGAATATCAATCCGTCTTTTATATTCCTTTAGTATTTCATGGTGGATATAGCGCTGGATTTCAATCCTGTTTTTATGTTCATATTGTATTTCACTATGAATATCAAGCCAGATTTTGAACTCTGACTTTTGTATTTATTTTGGATTTTGCTGTACATATAAAGCATTGGACGAAAAACGAAAGTAAGAAATTAATTTTAATTATTCTCTGCAGGCATAGAAGTCCTAGAATTGTATGTTAAGTATTTAAATTTTCAATAATATATGAAATAGAATTGTTCTATTTTTTGGAATTATTCTAGATTTGTCTACTTTTATGTAGTAATGATTTGTAATATTCTATAATTAAATCACTGAAATTCATTATATTTTTAACTAGACGTTATTAAATGTACTTATTTTTGTTACTATATTTAATTTAATATTAATTCTGAAATAATTTTAAATAGAATCTTTCTTCTTCAATTCTTATTATGATTAATGTTTTCTTATATACTTTTAGGTCGAGCAATTTGAAATATAGGGGGAAGGGCTTTATTTACAGTTGTTATTGTTTTCTTATGTAGTGTTAGAGCTAGTCATTTAAAATCGTGGAAAACCCTGGTTTCTTAAACCGATTGGTACCCTTTCTGGGTTACTATTTTTTTCGTCGGCACTTGGCGACAAAAAAAGTGGCAATGATCGCCAATAGAGGGGGATACCCTACTAGCTACTCCCTTTCTAATATTAAAAAAAAATATTTACAAAATGAACCATTTAAATTTTGAAACAGAAAAACTTTATGAAGGAATTGGAATTAAGAAATATTTCAATAAAATTTACATTTAAAAATATATGACAATATTACTGAAATATTTTAATGGAATACTTAATGAATAAAATTTAAAAAGGTGTTTTTATATTGTACAAATTATTAATAGTTAATGTTACCCTGCAAGGAACTGTCAGAACCAAGTTCCATATCTGATGAGGCATCTACATCATCTCCACCTCCAGTATCAGGAACTTTGAAGCACTCTGAATTGTTTTTAGTAATTTCAACTTTCTTAGAATCTACAACAGATGACTCGATATTTTGTTCTGTACAGGCTGAAATAGATAACATAAACAATAGCGATATTATCACATTACATTATTTACTTTTCAACTGACTGATAACTTTTCAGTTTTGATTTTAATGTATGAAATGATTTTACAAAATAATAATATAATATATACAATCTTTATAGCGAAATTATAATAATAAACAGTAAATCTAAAACAAACAGCTAGAAAATACAGCACATGAAATCTATATAAACTCTGCAACATACCATATGATATGCAAGATTAAAAAATTTAATGAAATAAAATTCCTTAAATAAATCACATTAAAATTATATAATACTAACAATTTGCTTTGAGCTTTTTAAACATAAAATATATAATTAATTTCCACATTAAATAAAAAACATTTAAGATAAAATAAGTATTACAATGACTTCGTCAATTCCGCATTAAACGCTTATAATACAGGTTAATTTGTTGAATTAAAATTTGACAAGTAACAAACATTAAATAATTGAAAAGCTTAGGAAGTAATCATACTTGCAAATGAATCACGATTTGAAATATACAAATAAAAGTAATTAATTACAATGATTATATATTTAAAAAATTAAAATTGCAAAAATCAAACATTATGTTTCATGACAGCTATTTTTTTTTTAAAAAAAAAGCTAGAAATACATAAATTACAGAATATTAAGAAAATTTAGGAAAGTATTATACGCTTTCAGAAATAAATTTTTAATAAGAAATTAACATTAAAATATTGATGGGTGATAACTTAATTAAACGACTCAGTTTAGAAATATTACAAGTAATGAGTAAAAGATGTCATATTAGAAAAATAGCGATAAATTTTTACATGAAACAAGTCAAAATGTATTTTTTTAAATGAAGCTTTGATACCGTAAATTTATAATTACAAAACGTCACATGTCACATTATTTTAACGAAGCAAAACAACATTTACTTTTTGTTTCTTTACTATTTTCGTCACTTGCCATTGTCTTTCAAATTTAATTAAACGATATTATAAAAGATTTAAACCAAAAATTGAGTTATTAATAATCGTTTCTATTAAACCCTTCCAAGCATAAAGATTTTCACAATTTGCCTTTATAAAGAATTATCTTAAACTTGAACTGAGAACGCAATGTGTGATATATCTTGAACGTTACGACAGCAAATTCTATAAACAAAGCGTGGATATCAACTGTTAAGTAAAGCTATTAATCTGAAGCAAGCATTTACTTTTGTGAAATTTGATTGGACAGAGTAATACGGCATTTAGCACGTACTTTATGATTCCAGATACAAGTGAGCAAATTTTACAAAATGTGGAATACTGCACTGCGAATTTCATATTTTTCAAAAACAATAAAAACACAAATACTATTATGCTTAGATTCTTTATATTGGATGACCCAATATGACAATATAAGAGGAAACCCTACACAACATTATTTTTAAATAAGATAAAGTTACAAAAGAAAGTAATTCTGCTGTTGTTACTAATCTCCATGTCCAGCCTCTGTTAGACGAGATCTATGAGTCTAAAAAATCAGACCATGATAGGTAAATCTAATAGGTCGTCGTAAGCAAATCTAGATGCTTAAAAATAGAAGCCGGAAGAGCCTGTTCTTTTTACATTTTGCACAAATCGGGTGGGTTATTTTTCACTACCCTGGAAAGCAAGGTCTCTTTTAGATGGCCAATAAGAAATCGAGAGAAATGTAGATATGGTGTTGTTGCTGCTTATCTCCAAAGGGTCTGACAGAGTCAGACCAAAACAAGAAATCCGTTGACGGAGAGGAAATGGAGGACAAGATGTCTATATAATTATTTCAATTTAATACTTTCAAATTCCTTGTATAAAGAAGTTGAATATAAATGACCACGTTAAATAAGTTTCTGATAAAATTAAAATCACTGAAAGGATTAGATAAGTGATGAACTTATAGTGCTTACAACCTTTGCCATATAGTGCGAATTTGATCGGTATAATGATTTTTTCCGATAACGTCTGCCATTACTACTACTATGTTTTTTGAAGGATTTTAGTTAAATCATTAATGTGCAGCTCCAAAAATAATTACAGCATACATTAAAAAATATTGCAATTTAAAGAGGTAATACAAATAATTAGAAAGTACAAATAATTAAAAATCAATCTAATTTTTTTTCACTGAAATTTTATATATATTATTCTTATTCAACATCAATAATAAAATGAGTGTGTGTGTATTCTTTAGTTTAAACATAAAAATTAATTAAGGTATGTAATTTTTAAAAAATTGCATTATATTACTGATAATCATTTATTTATAATTTAGATTTGCATTGTTCTAAAATACCAAAATTAAGAATATATATAATTCTTATTTTTTAGTTAGTGAAAGCTAATGATAAAATGCGGAAAATCACACCCAAAAGTAAGCATATTTTCATAAAAAAATTTTTAATTTTTAGAAAATGTAATTATTGAATAATTAAGGAAAAAACCATATAATTTTAGCAAATTCATCTTGAAAAATGAAAATTTTACTAACATTATATAAAAACATTATCTAAGCTAAATATAATAAAAAAGAAGAAATTCACAGTCAAATAAAAAATGATGCAAATTTATGTTTTTGACAAAAAAAAGTTAAAGAGTAATATAAATAAATTAAATTTTTGTTCAACTATTTTTTCCATACACAAAAGTTAATTAAGACCTAAAGTGCGAGTGATATGGAATAATAATTTAAATGTACACTTTTTTAAAAATTAATCTGTTATCATTCAAGTAAGAAATTAAATGTTTTCAGAAACAAAATTATTAATGATATATACGGGGCAACATTCTAAAATTTCGTGGGCATATATATGGGATTTAGTTATGTTTACCAAACACAAAATTTACATAACTAAATTACACAAATATGCAGTGGCATAGCGAGCATAACTGACGCCAGTGTACAATACTAGTTTTGGCACCCCCACCAACAATAACATAATATACAGAAAAAACTCATAAGAATACATTGCAAATAACAAGATAATGAACTTTGCTTTATTTTAAAGTAATCTAAATTACGTAGATAACTTTATAAATACAGGTTATACTTTTAAAATTAAGAAAAAAATATAGTTAAAAAATATCAAACTGTAATAGAATATGTATAAAACATAATTTTGAAAACTGGAATCACACAAACTGAAATTTGGAAATGTATCAATAGAATAATCGTAATATAAAGCTAATGAAAGTACATATTTTTTTATAAAAATATATTTTATGAGAAATATTGGTTTTTATATAGTGAGTCCAAATGGCGAAAGTGACATTTGATTCCGTTGAATAATAATTACAAAATTTCCCAATATCATTAGAAATTCTCAGTGTATATAAAAACGAATGAACTCGATTACTTTGGTGTAATAGTCTAAAGCTAATGAGAGTACATATTTCATTATGAAAAACATTTTTTATGAGAAAAAAGTGTTTTTATATAGCGCGCCGAAGTGACACAAGTGACTTTTGATTCCGATAAATATTAATTTCAAAAATCCCCAATACCTTAAGAAATTCTCAATGTATAAGCAAACGAATGGGCTCATTTACTAATGAAATACATTCTAAAAATAATGAAAGTACTTATTTCTTTATAAAAAATATGTTTTAAAAGAAAAATGGGTTTTTATACAGTGAGCACAAATGGCAAAACTGGTGTTTGATTCCGTTGAACATTAATTTAAAAATTCCCCAATATCTTTAGAAATTCCCTATGTATATTAAAACAAATTGGCTCCATTACTTTTGAATAACAGTCTAAATCTAATGAATGTAGACATTTCATTATAAAAGGTAAATTTTAGGAGAAAAGTGGTTTAGGAAAAAAGTATAGTGTGCCCAAATGACAGAAGTGACTTTTAATTCCGTTAAACATTCATTTCAAAATTCCCCAATACCTTTAGAAAATCCCAGTCTATATCAGAACGAATGGGATCATTTACTAATGAATGACATTCTTAAGCTAATGAGAATACTTATTTTATTCTAAATATAAGATTGAGAGGAAGAAAATGTATTATTTCAAATCCAGCATTGTGGCAGGCTATGTCACGCGCGATCATGAAATTAAAAATTCCTCGATATCTTACGAAATTCCTTTTCTATAGGGTAATGATTGGTAGGATTTAGTAATTAAAAACAATTTAAAGCTAGTAAAATCATTTATTTTATTATGAAAAATATATATATTTTGAGAAAAACCAATAAATTCCAAATTTCAAGTACTGCTCTAGGTGATCAGTTGATTAAATTTCAAAATTTCTGAATATCTTCATTATTGTCAAGTGTATATTAAAATATATTTCTGTGTTTGGTACCGTATGAAAATTTTAACTAACGAAGCTATTTATTTTATTATGAAAAATATATTTTAGAAGAAAAATGTGTTTTTATATAGTGCACCAAAGTCACTTTGGATTACGGTGAAAATTAATTTTGAAATTCCAAAATACCTTTAGAAATTTTCAATATAAAAGCAAACGAAAAAGCTTATTTACTAATGAATGATATTTTAAAGCTAATGAGAGTAATTATTTTATTATGAAAATTAAATTATTTTAGGAGAAAAATTGGTTTTAAATAGTAAGCCAAGATGACAAAAGTGACTTCTGATTCCCGCGAACAGTAATTTCAAAATTTCCCAATATCTTTTGATTTTCCCAATGTATACAAAAACGAATGGGCTTCTTTAATATTGTATTACATTTTGAAACTAATGAGAGTACTAATTTCATAATTAAAAAACGTTTTAGTAGGAAAATTTGTTTATTCATATTGCACACTTTAACAGGAAATGTAAAGTTCGATCATGAAATTCAAAATTCCTCCACAGCTTTCCAAATTCCTTGTCTATAGGGAGACGCTTGGGTGCATTCAGTATTGAATCATATACTAAAAGTTAATGATTGCATTTATTCTTTTTTAAAAACGAAAGTATTTTTAGAAAACCTATCGACATAATTTCTTGATCGGTCGTCTACATCAGTCATTGAAAGAGTATGTGTGAGCTAAAATAGAGGAACTTATTGTCTCACATCTACTTATTAAAATATTCACATAGAGTTTTGCAGAAAGTCTCTTTTTTATAAAAGTTTATATTAGCAAAGGTAAATAAATAAGTCCCATGGATGTCAAATATTCAAAAGCCGTGTTATTATGTTTAATATGAGATAAGTGGTTTCAATGAATTTCAAATATTTTTATATATCTTAAGTAATATTTTCTAGATAATTAAACTATTTTCTATAAATGTTATTAACTATACTTTTATGGCTATTTTAAGTATTTGTTTTAAAAGAAAAAATAAATTTTTGAAGAAAAATGTCTTTTTGTATATTACGCCAAGTGACACAAGTCACTTACTATTCACTTGAATATTAATTTTAAAATTCTCCAATGTTTCAAGAAATTCCTGGTCTATAGAAGAACAAATGTACTCATTTACTAGTGAATGATATTCCAAAGTTAATAAGAGTACTTATTTCATTATAAAAAATATGTTTTAAGAGAAAAATGGGTCTTTATATAATGAGCCCAATTGATTAAAGTAACTTCTGATTCCGTTGAACATTAATTTCAAAATTCCCCACTAAATTTAAAAATTCCAAACGTATATGAAACCGATTGAGATATATTACTATTGCATATAAATCTGAAGCTAATGAGAGTACGTATTTCATTATAAAAAATTAATTATAGGAGAAAAATGGATGTGTATATAGTGAGCAAAAAGGACAAAAGTGACTTCTGATTCCGGGGAACATTAATTTTAAAATTCCCCAATATTTTCAAAATTTCCCACTCTATATGATAAAAAATGGGTTAATTTACGAGGCAATAAAATTCTAAAGCTAATAAGAGTTTTAATTTTTATATAAAAATAAGATCCAGAAGGAAAACGTGTTTTTTTAAACCAGCATTGTGGTAGGACATGTGATCAGTGAGCAGAAACAACAAAAGTATCTTCTAAATTCCGATGGACATTCATTTTTTATTTACGCAATGTCTTTTGAAATTCTCAATGTATATAAAAACGAATGGGCTTCTTTACTAATGTATGACATTCTAAAACTAATGAGAGTGTTTATTTTATTATAAAAATACGTTTTAGTAGGAAAATGTGTTTATTCTTACTGCACACACTGATAGATATGTAAAGTTCGATCATGAAATTCAAAATTCCTCCATAGCTTACGAAATTCCTTGTCTATAGGGA